>JAPMLY010001006.1:0-7500 GCA_026401115.1 Tetraselmis chui
GTTTGCGGAAGTTCGATTGTCAGATAGGGGCTCGCACACATTAAGTTTAAAAAGGTTGGGAAGTGTCTGAGGTGTATGTTTTGACTCAGACGAGTGTTGGAAAGAGTGGCGTCCGTCAGCGTGTGGTAAATTTCTCGCACATGGTATATGATACCTATTTTACTCCGTGCATGAGATGCTTTTTGCTGTAAATAATTTGTCGGGTAATAGTCTTTTTGAGAGGTATCATTAATGCTCTCCGCATGAGCTTAATGATACCGGGGGCGGGTAAAGATAACCAATATATCGTTTTGGCGGCGTCGCGAAATTTGGTGGTGACGCAGCGTTTGTCGGTGTTTAAAGTAATTTATGTTGTGGAGGTTGCGGGGTTTGGGAGGTAACCATAGTTATTTAGGGTGTAAGCGTGCTTATGCGATTGTTTTGGCAAGTTGGATTGTTTCTCGGTTTCGTAATATTTGGGGCATTGTGAGTGGCAAGATATTATTTGGTTCTTTTCAGCTTTTTGTCAGACATGCTGTTTTGAATCGATGTTCCACTTTAGCTGTTCGTTGATATATAAATCCGGGATTCAACATGTGCGGAATTAATAGGCAATGTATGCGCATGCCTTTATTTATGCGAAAGGATAATGCGTATGTAATGTTCAGAAGAGCGTATGCTATTTGTTAAACAACACCCATGCAAGCTCGTCAGGCATTGCTGTTCAAGGCATGACTGACCGTGCGGAGCAGGCATGTGATGAGTATTTCTCGCGTCCTGCTTTATTCTCATCTGATATTATCTGCTGAAGCAACTTATTTTTGACATATATTTCTATCGGTTTGCTTGTTATTTATTTATTTATTTATTTATTTATTTATTTATTTATTTATTTATTTATTTATTTATTTATTTATTTATTTATTTATTTATTTATTTATTTATTTATTTATTTAAACCACTACTTTCACCGCCCCATATCTCGTCTTTGTTTCCACTGCTTGATGAATATTGAAACGCATTGCCTTGTTATAAAAACACTACCCTTGTATTCCCCACCGCCAGGGCCACACCGAGGCCGACATGCGGGCGCACGAGCAGAACAAGGCGGAAGCGGCGGCCAAGCTGGCGAAATGTGAGAAATGGCCTCGGAGGGACGCGGGCGGACTGTTGTTGGAGAGACTGACGCCCATTCGCTCCGGCGGCAGTTGGTCGTGGCGCTTTGCCGACTCGGAACTGTTCTTGCAATGTAAGAGCGGCGCTTAAGCTGTCTTTGACTCGGCACCGACTGTGTGCATGCTTTGTTTGCGCCTCACAATTGTTTTTGCCTTGTTTGTGCCATACCCTATTGTAATCCCTCTTATTATGAGCTCAACGAACACTCTTACGCGATTGTATCTGTCCGATTTCTCTCTTTCGTCGTCACTCTGATGACTTTGCCCAGCGAAACTGCGCCAACCTTATTAGTTAATCAGCGCCTCAGTTGCCAATGCCATGATTACACATATTGTGATTGACCCTTGTCGTGGATGATGTGTGCTTGATTACAATTCTCACTTCCTCGGTCATATCCATAGACTCTCCCCAGTTTTGTTGTTATCGTACTATTACCGCCGCCGCCGTATATTCAGCCCAACGTCACTCATGTGAAATGCGACAATGATTTGTGCGCTGTCCTTCCGTCACAGGGGGGGGACTGAGCGATGAGGCCGTCACCGCACTGGTCGCCCTCCTTCAGCCCTGCCCCAACCTCGACGGATCTTGGGAGGTGCTGCCGTCGCTGGTGGAGCTGGATCTTGGCGGTGAGTGGCTGCGTCGCGCATTTTTTGATATTTTAAACTCATACATACCAACTCCCAATTTTCTTAGCTCAACATCATTTCCTTATGCTCCTCCCCCGTCCCCTCCACTCTCATGAATGCAAATCTCGAAATACGCCCACCCACCCCACCACCGCTGACATCCCACCATCCGACTGACTACAAAATCAACAATTTCTCGGCCTTTCCGATGCGCCTTCGAAATGGAGCGCTCGATTCGAAATTAACTCAGTCGTCTGTTGTGCACCCGACACGATGAAACACGAACCCCCCAACATTTTTAATGTTATTTTAGTTTCATTTCAACCACCACTTTTTTTTGTATTCGGATTTTGCTTATTCTAAAATCGACATCTGCGAAATACGCCCAGTGACTCCCCCCCCCACCTCACCCTCCTCCCTCGTTCACCCGCGTCCAATATTGACAGCATCTCCTCCACATGCAGACAACCAAATCGGTGCTGCGGGAGCCGCTGCGGTGGCCAGAGCGTTGCTGGAGCCGAGGAAGAATGGGGACGGCAGATGGACGCCCTCCACCGCACTGACGAAGCTGACTCTTGGAGGTGAGTGGGTGCTGATGTTTTATGGTTGTGGCAGAGGAGTAATGGGGCTGCTCGTGTCTTTACATATCTTCCCTCCGATGAGATGAGATGCACCTTTTTGTCGCCTGTTCACTGCTAACCACGAGAGTAAAAAGATGTCGTTAATCAGAGGATAACAATATGTTTCATGTTAGTTTGCTCGATAAGGGTTTATGTGAAAAGTTAAACGGGTTTATTGACGGTGGGGCAGTCCGTGCGTGTATCAAAATCACGTCGCCCTCCCTTTACTTACATATCTATATTCAGGCATTCGGTCTTGTTCCCTCCACTCACCCGTCATGTGTTTCTTCATAACTTTGTCCATTGCCCTGTGAAGCCCCACAAACTGACGAACATGGATTGTCGATGGGGCAACTATGAAAGAAATATACCCCTTGCTACCTTTATTAAAATATTGTTGCTCATTTCCATCCACCTTCCTGACGGAGCTGTGGCTTATGGGTGCGTGGGTGTTGATTTTATGGCTGTGGCAGAATAAGAGTCGAGGTGCTCGTTTGTATTTCTGCCACAACGACTGCTGTATTTTTTTTTAGGGGGGGCGGCGCTTGCAACGACGAGCGTGTCGATGTTGAAGCGCCGCTAGATGATAACATACTTATGTAACATAACAACTCGCTCGTTTAGCATTGGGTAGGTTTTGATCAGCTCCACCCGCAGCCACCTCCCATAGCACCCCTTCCACATTATTATGCAGCGACAGCAACATTTTTCATCTCAATGTAGTGTATTGTATTCTTAATAATGAGTTGTTTATTCTCAAACCGAACTCTGAAAAAACCGCCCAATCACCCCCTCATTCACCCGTTGCAAGGGGAATAATTGTATGTTGCATAAATTCGGATTGCTTTCTTCTCAAGTCCACTTACCTTTGTCGTTATCATAACTTTGTCGCCTGTCCATTGCTAATCACGAATAAGAAGTCGTTAATCTGAGAATAACAAAATGTTTTTGATATTTTGCTTGATAAGGGTGACAGAGGAAGAGTGAATCTGAACCTGCGAAAAACCCTAAAACCCAACGACTCCCCCTCTCACCCCCCCCCCCCTCGTTCACCCGCGTCCAATCTTAATATCATCTCCTCCTCATGCAGACAGCCAAATCGGCGATGCGGGAGCCTCTGCGGTGGCCGGGGCGTTGGAGCCGAGGAGGAATGGGGACGGCAGCTGGACGCCCTCCACCGCACTGACGGCGCTGTGTCTTGTTGGTGAGTGGGCGCTGGTTTCGATGGTTGTGGCTGAGAAAGGCTGACGGTGCTCATGTGCATCCATTGTTGGTCGTCCAATACCTCGCCTTAATTAACATCGCTCGTCCGTCCAAATCAACTTATCAATGATATCTGTTCTATTCTATCCACTCATCCAATTTATATTCTAACCTGACTGAAGGGAACCAAATCGGCGATGCAGGGTATTGGTGGTCAGCGTATGTATAAACAGCGCCCGTCCTTTTGAGTCCATATTCCAACATACTTTCACTCACCACATATCCGACTTCATCCCAACTTGTTTACACAGATTGTTGCGCAGTCCAAGTGCCTCGATTCGGCTATCTCCACAACTCCGACCCCTTCCTTGCGACCCCCTCTCACCTGACATCACCAACGGAACGGGTCGCTCGCTGAAAAAGAATGGATCGTTGCATTGCTAAAGCGCTCCCAAACTGATACTGTCATTGCTAGTAGTATGTTGTTTTCTCAGCTCCGCCCACAGTCCCCTCACTTCGAGGCGCACCGCCGACGAGTAATCGATGCATGAATGGGCATCTCATATATTTGGAAGAACTGCTTATTGTTTCTTGATATTCTTATTTACATAATAACTAGTATGTGGATTTGTTTTTTGACTCGTTCAACATACCAACCCTCTCACAATCATTCGCTTTGTCATCCTCCTTCAAACAACACACACACACTCCGTTCACCTTTCTCTCCCTCTCCCTCATCACTCCCCCACTGCCCTCTCTCCCTCTCCATTATCATACCTCTTGCCCCGGTCACCCACCGAAGGCCACACTTTCAGAATAGAGAATCGCGTCTGACTTTCCACACAAAATGAAATTACTGATTAAAATAAAAGCGATCAAATCTTTCTGAGTCGATTATGGCTTTGAACATTGATCACTTGTAATCAAGCGTTGACTGGGTGTTCTGGCTGGGAAATTTGGCTGACTGTAAGGGGGAGGGTGTATTTTATTACAAAAGAATGTCGCTGAGTCTTGTTGTCTGACTGTACCGCCGTGTCGCTACCCACCTCGCTCACCCCATATCTACAGATAATTCTTTTGACAATGAGGCAAAGAAGGCGGTGAATGAGGCGGTGGCGGCACACAACAGCCACCTGCCCCCCGGAATGAAGGAGCTTACAGCTAGTATCATTTGAGTCGACGGACTCGTGGAAGGGAAGACCATAGCCAAGTGACGCCATCCGATCGACTCGGCGGTGACGTGTTCGTGTCAAAGTTGCAAAACTGATATGAGTCGCCTCTTTAATTGATGAAACGCCGTGTTTACGGTCCCTTCGCAATTTTCAAGCTCCACAATGACTCTGTAATTTACGAGTCCTTAGAACACCTCATTGGCATTCTGTTTTGTCAGCATGTTATCCGGTGACGCTTTTCCATGCTCGCTGGCATGCCCATCCGCGCACTGACTACTAATCAAATCGCCTTTCGGACAAATACCGCCTACACACACCCACACACACCCATCCCACACCGAAACCAATACTCACAACCACACGCAAACCAACACACCTACCCACCCACCCACCCATACACCTCCCCCACCCCCCCCCCCCCACACACACCCCCATACACAAACACCCACCCACCCCCTAAATAACACACCCACCCACCCACAACCACATCCACCCACCCATCCACCCACACACACATACCCCCCCCCACACACACACACACACACACACCCACACCCCCCCACACATCCACACCCAACCCCCACACCCCCCCCCATACACACACACACTCACCCACCGACCCATCCACCCCCCCCCCGATGTTTGGGCGGCGGATGCAGCAGCGTCGGAAGGATATGAGGGTTAAAGGTTTAACCCACTACATAAATAAAAAGTACTTTACAATGCGTCGACGTGTGTGTGCGTGTATGTGTGTTTGTGTGTGTGTGTGTGTGTGTGTGTGTGTGTGTGTGTGTGTGTGTGTGTGTGTGTATGTGTGTGTGTGTCTGTGTATTTTGCGAGAGTTTGATCGTCACAAACGGGCTCGCACACTCACATTTTGAAAAAGGTTAGAAAGCGTCTGAGGGGCTCAGTTTGACTGAGGGGCCAAATTAAAGCTTCCGTCATCAAAATCCGTGAAATTCCCCGCACATGACACGATATCTAATTTACTCTGTGCTTGGAGGTATGTATTTCTTGTAGCCGAGTCAACCAGCAATGAACAAAAAAAAACATGCGCAGATTGTATTTGTTTGTACATAATTGGTCGGCTGTTTCTCGTTTTCGGGTTGGGGATTAATATTTCTGTACGACTTTGAAAGGTGCGTTTCAAACACAACCATCAACTTTTTTTTCGGTGGCACGGAGGACGCCGTGTCTGTCGATGTTTTCAGGAATTGTTGTGGAGGAGGTTATTGTGGAAGGGGGCAGCGCGGCGTAGGTTGGGGATGCCCTCAACGGCGCGCCTACCCCAACCAAAAGAAAGGAGGACGCAACTGAAGGGAATGCGATGTGTGAATAGTTTGGGCGTTGGTTGGGCACTCTCGTGGGCGCGTCAAGAAATTAAGGAATTTATCAGCAGCCCACATTGTTGGTGGCTGACTTCTGTTACATGTTGTATTGATTACCACAGAAATGAACTTTAATGTCTTAGATGGCCATTATAAGAAGGTGCTTAGCTTTCTGTATATGTGCATCACAATCACTCACCAGCCTGACATTGTGGGAAGATGGGTCACTTGAAACGACTACGCTACTCCAAGCCGAACATTGCGCCGCAGCTTTATTTTGAATATGTGGTGAATGGTGGCCGCGAAAACCTTTTTTTGCGTTATTGTGTGTATTTACTCTTTAAAGAGTAACTAATTAGTAGGTTTTCGTCACTTAGAGGTCGACGTGCCCGCATGGGTTGTGTCTCTGGTATGAATAAGACTCATGTGTATTCTAAAGCTGAAATGATGCTCAAACGCGTGGTAAGCGAGCAGTATCCGCCCACTGTCGAGACGAGGACGCAATGTCGGCGGAGTCGCACCTATTTCATGTCGGCAACGTTAAGTTGTCGGGTTCGGTCTCGATGTCTGCGAAATATTCGCAAGTTTTTGTAATGCTAAAGAACTTGGCAAAGTCCGGCTCCGTGTCCTCCTTTGCCGTGCTTCCTTTCTCGACCTCACCCACAGCCCCTTCGATCCATGTGAGTTTGTATCTTCCATGATTTCCGACCATTCTAACGCTTCCGTGTTAACACTAAGTACAATAAACGAGAAAAATGCGGTGTGAGTTTGGCAACGTAACAACATCACAACGTGTCACAACTCTCACATAATCACAACCTATATTTCATTTCCAATGATGAAAACGAGGGGGTGCTTGACGAATGGCAGCTCTAGAGTGTTGCTGCTACCCTAATGGAGAGGCTGAGAAATTCAATTTACCAAGTCTTGGCACAACAAGCGGCGCGGATTTTTGGCAAGTATCGCCATCCTACCGATCAGAGGCGGCCGGGTTGAACTTATGCGAAAGAGGACAGCTGTTCAGGCGCTATTAGGACCTATGAAACGCCATGCTTCCTTTTCCAATGTGTTTGCAGTCTTCACCCGCTCTAACCGAGTACTTGATGAGCCCTTCGAACACCTCTTTGTCGTTGTGTGGTACAGTAAAATATACTCATTGATGTTTCTGCAGCTGCATTTTAATGATTGTTCATCCGCTGTAACTGATATTCAAGTCGCCCTCCGGTCACCTCTTCGCCTTGATGCGCTCCAATCATTCATTATGGTGTCACTTTTTGTGACCCATGTCTGTGGCTAGCGCGTCAATGGGTTGTCAAAAGTTGTGAAAGACATAGCCCCCCCTCACATTACACTCAGACGCATCTCCTCGTCGCCCCACCCATGCTCTAATGATCCT
>JAPMLY010001006.1:12500-75000 GCA_026401115.1 Tetraselmis chui
CAGAAGGTACGACCGGCGTAGCGGTAGACGGGGGTGCGCTTCGCCTCGAGTCCCCGACACTGATTGCCCCACTCGCCGTCCCTCGCCAATACCTGCCGAGAATGATATCCGACATTAATCCAAAAGGAAAGACGATTGCGTCTGAAAAATAAAAAGGGCGCCGCGACAGACTGACCCGACAACTCGATAGGCGTGGAGTCCGCAACTGCTCGTATATCACACAAGCGTTGTGTGTATGTGCTTCATCGACAGGGGTCAAGGGAGAACAGGAGGGCACCGGGGCGGTGAAAACGGAGGTCGAGTCGCAGGAGTCGTTGGGCGGTGGCCACGCCGTAACACCCTGGCTGCACGTCGGCGCCTTGCGGGGAGTTGAGTCGGGATTGGCCGCGCACGCGACACTGCCGGCGCTTCGTCGCCACTGGAACTGCCCCGGCTGCAGCGCCAGACTCATTGCCACCGCGGAGGATATCGCGGTGAGTGTGGTCAGCCATGGAGTAGCTGTATATTAACACCCGTCGCGTGTCGCTACCTTGTCCTGCTACTGACCTCAAAGTACTCTCGATTTCACCCGTCGTCGACTTCTGGCCAGGCCGAGGAGCAGCAGCGAGTCAGGCGAAAGTTGGGCTGTATGATATTCCGCATCGTTTCGCTGCCGTTGTTGGCTTTGGGCCGAGTACGATAGTCGATCGTGTGGGAGCGTATATCTTGACTAGTTTTTATGGATCGAACGACGAGCGGGGGAGATTATGCGGTGCCTCCTCTAATGGACCGTCCCCATAACAAGTCGGACGACTCTGATGAGCCAACTGGTTTTCTCATAATGCTTCAAACCCAACACTTTTCCGCTCGGCATCCTACTTGGCGTCTTGCATATTGCTGGAGCATCGCCGACTTGCTTATGAAACGTGTTGACTTATAGAGTTCGGTGCGTTTCTTTCCAGTTCGGCTGGCGCTAATCTACTCTTCTCCTGGTATGCAGTATTACGATATTCGTTATATACGATGCACTGTTATTGTAGTCCTCGGAAAAGGTTGTGTGGCTTTGAATATGTTGCTGGTGCGTTTGAATAAGCCCTCTCTTCGCCCCTTGGTTAAAATTCTTTATTCATTCAATCGTTCCGTGCTATGATATCGAATCATAGGATGGCTGCGCGCCTCGTCCGCTGAAATGTGGGCACTCGCTTTTGCGACTGTAGAGCCACGCCGCTGTAGATTTCGAATAATTTATGACCACCGAAAGTGTATGCGGACAGTTAAGCCGTCGCATGCGGGCTGGTCGACGTGACATCTCAATGACTATCACCAGTCAACGACTTGTAAAACCGGGAAGTCCTTACGAGCTCTTAGCATTAGCGGCTAACGTTAGTGTATTGTAGGTTTCTCGTGCTTGACTAGCAACAAAACTGGCGCCGCCGGCGACTTTGAGCACGCGAAACTGCTTCTCTACATGTATGACACTCACCAATTCCAGCCTGATGCGCCTGCATAGTCATGTGGAGTCATGCCCCTCGGCCATGAAACTGGAGCTAGGTGTGCTAGAAAATTCTTATGGAGGACACCAGGTCGTCGCGTCGTCTGCGCATATCGTAAAGCTCCAGCAAGACAAGCTCCTGCTGGGTGAGCGGCCTACTTTTACTATTATCGGACACTGCCCGCCAACGCTCTGCTCGCTGTTCGTTTTTGCAACCGTTTCACGAGCTGATTAAGTTTTTTCGGCAAATAATCTTCTTATTTCACTGTTCGAGTTCATTCGAGGTATGAGACTCAATCTGCGGTTATTTTGGCCGACAGAGGACTTCAAACCAGCGCCAGGCGAAAAACTTGTGCTGTCCCGGGCCCGGGACCCGGCTCTAGTTTTACCACGCGGCACTTCCTCTTCAGAACGACTATCTCGCCAGAGCGGCAACGCTTCTTTCGACAGTGCGGCACGAGGAGGCGGCGAGGAGTCGCGCCGGACGGAGGTGCGGAAGGAATACTACTGCCACTGGTGCAGCACCAGCCTCGTGCTGTCCGCGACCGAGTTTCTGAAGCACAAGCAGCTTCACCAGCGAGACGGTGACTGATATAAGCAACCCCAAAATAAAACCGTCACGGCACCAGGACGACATAACCGTTCATGATAATCGTTTATTTTATGTGGTGCTAGAAAATACGTATGTTCTACAACGCGAAACGGTGTTTTGTCTCGTCTTTTGCCGATTTGCGGTGACGTTTCGTCATGTAAATGGGATGTAACATGTTATGAGTCGGAAACAACTCGACGCTGTCTCATCTTGTGTCCTACGCTAGCACCGGAAGGAAAAAGGGGTTCTGAGCCTTGAGTTATATGAGCCTCAGAACTTGCTCGACCATCTGTGATTTTGAGGGCCGAGGCGAGTTAAATATTTATGTTGTTCAACCAGTCAGGTGTCGCTCCTTTTCGTCCACAGTCGCAGTAACAAATAGTGGGTCAAGCGCATGGAATTTAGTTTGCGTAAACCTTCTCATTATTCTGCACAATCGCATGCATATGTACACACACACACACACACACACACACACACACACACACACACACACACACACACACACACACACACACACACACACACACACACAAACCCCAACCCCGCTCCACACGCAGCGCACACAGCTATTACCACCGTGAAATCTGCTACGGATAACCATAATCCTACCCAGCAGTGCCGGAACGACATATATACAATCAACATATTTTGCGATTGTATGTTTCCTCCTCCATCTACTGTCAGCTAGTGTCTCACCTCTTCCTGCAACCTGCTGCCGCAATATCAATAAACCCAGCCCATCTATCATCGTGGCGTTCGTTATTACATCCTGAACACGCCACCTGCCAGAAGATAGGTCATCTATCGTCACAACAAGGGTGGCACAATCTGAAGGAAGCTGTGCAGTCGATCCGCCTGCGCTGCCCCCTCGGGAGCCGGGAACACCGGGTCCACGCACTTCTGCACCACCTCCTCAAACATCCGCGGCAGCATCTCCTGCAGGTACCTCCCCTTCCGGAAGAGCGCGGGGCTGGTGTTCATCTCGAGGAGGTAAGCCCGCCCCGCCTCGTCCAGCATAAAGTCAATCCCAAAAAGCTCAAAGCAGTACTCCAGCCTCATCGGGTTCATTTTGCCAATGACGTGCTCAAACACCGACGTCAGGCACGCCTGCAGCTGTGGCACAACCCCCTTCTCCATGTCCACCGCCCCATTCACGGCCGCCTGACCGCCGCAATGCCACACGTAACGTGCATAATATTTAATTCAGTATGTATATAACATATAACTAAATATAGTCTATATATGCAATGCGATGCACGGTACGCTTGACATGATTGTTGCAATGGGTGCAATAGCTGGTTAGGCACAGGATAATGTGGGGCTATACGGACCTCAAACTCGGGGTAAGACAGCTTGTTGGCGTCCTCAAACTTGGCAAAATTCGCGGACGTCTTTTGGTATGCGTCGTTGGTGAGATGGATGAACTTGTCCGCCAGGTTGTCCACCTTGTACTCGAAGCATGTGGTGCGGATGTAGCCCTCCTTATACATGTATACCCGCTTGTCTGGCGCCACCAGCACGTAGGTGCGGATGTCGAACTTACGACCCTGCACCAGCAGCGGCCTCTCGATGTATTTCTGCACGATCCAGCTGCTCCCGCTGCGCTGCTTGACTAGGTGCTCCAGGATATCCTTCTCATTGTCAAAGATCTCAATTCCACGACCACGATTCATGAAGCCCGGCTTGCACAGCCACACCTTCCCCTGCACGCCCAGAGCACAGCGCAGCCCATGAAACACCCCCACATGCTTCGGTATGCAGTGGGTATCTTAGCTTGGAAGGCAGCCTTTCTATCCTGTGAACCTTCAGCCACGCACCTCTTGCGCTTCTAGCTTTTGCATTGCCGCCTTCAGCATGCTAACCTCCCTACGCGTGCGGCACATTCACTAAATGCAGCCTTCACTCACATGTTTCGCATGTAAGTAGGACAATTACTGTGTGTACCTTGCGGGGATAGACCTCCCACCGCTGAGCGTCAGCGTGTAGGGTACCCATGGAAGCGCCTGCTTCCATGCCCGTGCAATGACGTTCAAATTGGTTGCGAAACCAGTCTTGGTGCATATTTCTTTATTACCCTGCACACGATTGATGATCTGCCTCGGGGTGTCTTGCCCTGAGCGTCATACACCAACGATTAGCCGACCTACTCAATCACACACACACACACACACACAAACACACACACACACACACACACACACACACACACACACACACACATACACACACACACACACACACACACACACACACACACACACACACACACACACACACACACAAACACACACACATACACTCGCTGCAGGGTATGCGTCCAGTGAGACTTTCATTAGGTCGGAATCCCACCTTGGGCCGGCCACGCGGGGATTTTCTGCCCGTTGGCTCCCCACCACATGTTGCGCGTCTGCCCCTCTCCACACTCCATCCACCACGACCGGCTGGCCAGCACGTCACGCATCATTTGGGCCTCGTTACCGTTGGCCGTTGGGGATGCTGTACTTGTAGGGCGGCTTCGCTTTTCCACGCGGCCCACCACTATCCTGTCGACGACGGAACATTCCCCCCACCTCTCGCCGTCAGGACGACATCAACACCTAAACTGCGCCCCGCTATAGAAGCTGAGGCGACAGTCCGATAATCCGGCGACGACTTCACGGCACAACCACGCACGCACCTTCCGTGAGTTTATCCGCCCGACAGCCATAACATGCACTTCTACTCCCTCACTGAGGATTGCCCGCCCTCAGGTGTGGCTCTAGTCGCTCTGCGACAAAACTTGCGACCGCGGCTGTGGCTGAGCCGTTCCTTTCTTCCTTTCCTCCTTTTCGCCCGCGGTGTCCTTATACTGGGCTACAGCGGCTTCGGCGCCCCCCGTCGGCTGCTATACCACTTCGCCAGAGTCGCTACCTATACGTTGCGTCTCGCATATCTCCCGACACTCCATGCTTCTGGGAGGATGTCATAACAGGCTATTGGGAGCCGTCTCGTCAATGCGTCGACAACTCCTCGACCGATGGGTTGCAATGAAGCGCACCGCCGGGGACGAAGACTGCGGCAGCTCGCCAGCTGGCGTCGCAACTCGTGCAGTCTACCTGTGCAGACACGTGGTATAATTTACCGTTGAATCGCTACGGTCACGGTTGCACGGAGTCCATCGACTGCAGTAAGGTGTGCCACCCATTCACCTGGCCGGACTTCTCATCGGGGGCAAAGGTCTCGCCGCATGCCGCAGGCCACGCGTTGCGACTTTACTTGCGACAAAGACCCGCTGTACTTACTGTATATACTTATAATTGTATCTCTCCAACTAGAGGGCCTATACCTAGGTACTAATGTTTTGTATCTAGGTACTAGGCATGTGTTGCCTAAACACCAGCTCGCCCCCTAAAAGTACTTTTCCGTCAGTGAGGTGGTGCCTTGAGACCATTCTTCGCTCTCCTTACAAAATCAGACCATTGCGGCACGTCGCTAGCGATCAGCAGTAGCTCAAACAGCGGCAGGATCGGCCAATCCCACGGCCAAACGCCACCATACCCGTGCGAGATGCATGCTCGTTATTGCGGCCGTGGTGTCTTCAGCAAGCAGAACTTTACACGGGTAGCGTCGTGCCAGTGGAGCAGGAAACCGACACCAAGTGCAAGAATAATAACCATAAACATCCGTTCTTAAAAGATGGAATTAAGAAACACGGTATATCGCTGGACTTGTCTTGCTCACACATATTTCATCGCTATCTTGCCCACAAACTATACCTTGATATGGGCGCGTGTTTGACGACGCCAACCATATGCGGCCAACACCAACGGTTTTTGTAAACGTTATTTAAGCTTTCGACCCCCCCAACCGAACATCCAATAGGCTAGACGCTTCACACTCATACATGTGAAATGTTAATCATTACTTTCTGAAAAGAGATGGGAAAGAGCAAGAACTCCTTTCGAGGCAATAAATGTAAAAAGGTGAAACTCGCGCCTAGCTAGACTTTTGTTTTTTTTCACGCACAGCGCACCACTACTGCCGATGCATGAGTGAGCGGGGGGGGGGGGGGGGGGGGGGGGGGGCGGGGGGGGGGGGGGGGAGAATGCAAGCCGGAGTTGTTCCATTACGGCAAATACTTCATACAAGTTACTAAGATAGGGTGCGTTTACCGTGCTGACGTGCTCTATGATGAGGGACGTATTGAATATTACGTGAATACGGCTGCTATGCAAACTCACGGCGTTGCATTAGTAGTAGGGCAGCGGTAACAACAAAAAAACTCAGCATGATGCCGCATCAGCGGTTAACACCGGACCAAGCACATTCCATGTAACCTTCAGGTTGAAGAGGTATGTGAGTTGCTTTATTGATTTTTCTATCAACAATGCGGCGGAAAGCAGCTTTAAGCGCAATATTAGAATGAATAGAAAGGGGCGGCATACGCACGATCAGGGTAAAACCCCGTCTAACACATTAACGCCGATAAGTAGGTTACGCGAGAGGCACACACGGTGTGCATATAGCGCCGCAACGAAGGGTAGTCCATTTGTAAACTAGGTGTAGCTTTCTGCCCTTGTGCTATGTGTGAAAGAGTCTACTTTGCTCAAACTGATGGATAGCATCCCGGAGCGTGTTTTGCGGGCGCCTTTACCCTAATCCTCTTAAATCGACACGAGAACTTACACCATCAACGTCGCTGATGTAAAAATAAACAATATGTGCTTCCCTTGCTACCTCCACGTTTTGCACAGTATTCTCGCTCAGTCTTGCCTCGTGCTAGGCAGTTGCGGCGACAATAAGGGTTGTCGATATATCGTATATCGTAGTCGACGGCCGTAGTACCTAGGTACTTTACCTTTCCTCGGCGATTGCCCGCGCATGCGCCTTTTCCCAAAGGAGCTTACACCGTGGGAGTGTTGTTTGGGTCGAGGACTATCCGTGCATATAATATAGGGCGCTTGTTTGGCCTGGTGCGCAGCGGGCAAGAGTTCGAAAAAATACACCGGCAGGTTCAACAAATCCCCGGCCAAGATGTCCAGATTGAGAAGTCCGCCGCCTCTCCGGGCTCGGTGCGAAGTGCCCACAAATGCCAGAATAATACCAAAATACCAATGTAACGGGCAATCTGGCAGAAGGTGGGTGAATTTTTGCGGACGTTTTGGTGCCCTATTCGTCGGTCGACAACGCACACCCTTTTTGTAGTACCTAGGTACTATTGGCGACCGATGTTGGATAGGTACAGGTACCTGTTATTAGCGGTACCTGTTATCGCTACTATTTTCCCGTGGAGCGCGTTACCGAATCTTTACAGGTACAGGTACAGGTACAGGTACAGGTACAGGTACCTGTAACGTTACCCGCGGGCCTAAACTTATCTAGATTTATCCCAATCCAAGACTTATTCCAGGCCCTAGTTTAAAAAAAACCCGTTTTTTTATTCCCCTGGAGCGCGTTATTACCGATTATTTACAGGTAACGATTGCCGCGGCGGGCCATAGCTTCAAAAATGTTTGTGCAAATGATAAAAATCATTCTGAGCAGTAGGGGTGATGTGTCCTTCCTCTGCTGCTGATGTACGGGTCGGTAAACTTTCTTCACACCCGTCAGGGTACGGCACCTGTAAGCCAGCTGCCCTCGTGTCTGTCATGTGGTGGTCCTTCACATGCTGAGCCCTAATACAGATTTCTCCATGATTTCAGACCGTCCGTCGCCACGAGCCCTACCTGTAAGGATTGCCACTGATGTACGGTAATACGAATTCATAACGATTGATATCGGTTGTCTCATCTTTCGCGGATGGTGGCTAAGTATCGGTTGTCCCGTCGCTATCTATTTTCTGTTCAACTGTCTCCACCCGCCGCTACGTCTGTCGCATCATCACTACGTTTTTGTCGCCTCTACCTCTACTTGTAGGTTTACAGACGTTGTGTCCAGCCAAGTGCCGTCCAATGCGTCTGTGGCAGAGCGGATCAATAGAAGGTATACACAGTTAGTCGATAAGCCGTCACACCCTAGACACTAATGTAAAAGCAATCTTCTTAGCCCGTTGCAAGTACCCGCTTTGGCTCAGCATGGGGACCGGCATCTCCAAGAAAGGTTTTAGGGTCCAGCGTCAGGCAGAAAACGCTCGAGCCGCGGATAATGAGAGGTCGACGAAACGGAAAGCGGAGGAGAGGCGGGACGCGGCAAAAAAAGCAGAGGAGGAAAGCGTTGCGGAAGCTGAGAGGGCGAAGCGTGAAGCGGAGGAGAGGATGCGGTTCGAGTCAGAGTTGCGGCTCGAGTTAATGGCTGAACTGAGGCAAGAAGTCAAGGCTGAGCTCCAGCGGAACGGCGAAGAACGTGCAGGGGAGGTGCACCTTGTGGAAGAAAAGATAGCGAAACGTGAAGCGGAGGAGAGGATGCGGTTCGAGTCAGAGTTGCGGCTCGAGTTATTGGCTGAACTGAGGCAAGAGGTCAAGGCTGAGCTCCAGCGGAACGGCGAAGAACGTGCAGGGGAGGCGCACCTTGTGGAAGAAAAGATAGCGAAGCGTGAAGCGGAGGAGAGGATGCGGTTCGAGTCAGAGTTGCGGCTCGAGTTATTGGCTGAACTGCGGCAAGAGGTCGAGGCTGATCTACAGCGGAACGCAGATGAAAGTGCAGAGGCGGCGCGCGTTACGGAAGCTGAGAGGTGTAAGCGTGAAGCGGAGGAGAGGATGCGGCTCGAGTCGGTGTTGCGGCTCGAGTTAAAAGCTCAACTGTGGCAAGAGATGGAGGATATTCTCCATCGGAACACAGAAGAAAGTGCAGAGGCGGCTCGCATTGCGGAAGCTGAGAGGGCGAAGCGGGAAGCGGAGGACAGGACGCGGTTCGAGTTGGAGTTGCGGCCCAAATTAGAGGCACAAATTCGGCAAGAGTGGGAGGAAAATTTCCAGCGAAACGCAGAAAAAAATGAAAAGGTGACCCGCGTTGCGGAAGCAGAGAGTGAAAAAACGCGTGAAGTAGCGGATGAACAGACGGAGCGAGAGATGGAACCCATATCAAGGGGGGATGCCGTCGCTACGACTCAACGGACGGTGGAGGGTACGCCGGAGGTGCGCGTTTATTTCTAGTGCCGGCATGTGGAGGGACGACTTATTGATACTGTTGATTATCGCGGAGTTGTCGCACGTGATTTGACAACTTATAAATGCACAGGCCCCAAAAGAGCTTGCGTCAAAGATCCAAGTATTCGGCGATGGCGACAAGACGCAAGTGTTTACACGAAATGAACTCGGGGTCCGACAAGAAGCGAAATCAGGTATACAACGACGTGCGCTAGATATGTGGCGTTTATCCGGTGATTCGTCTTTTCATCGACAATGCAACAGAGAGAGCGCGCGGGGGGAGGGGTAGCAAAGTATCGAAAAAGAACAAATAAAAGTGATCACATGTTAAACTTATTTGGCTTGTACTGACTGCCACTGCCTTCGTTTCACCTCTTGATACTCATTCTACGCCACTGCCATGTATCTGAAGGGCCGTCTTTCGAATTCGACGCCTTCTTGTCGCATAACTGGGGTGAAGACAAACAAGCCCACGCCAAGGTGCTACGCCCATCTCCGATTACTTTTGAATATGTGTAGTATTACTTCACGACCAGAGCGGAAGGTTCTTACTAAATTGCTATGACAGCTTTTGGGCTGTGTGTGTGTGTGTGTGTGTGTGTGTGTGTGTGTGTGTGTGTGTGTGTGTGTGTGTGTGTGTGTGTGTGTGTGTGTGTGTGTGCGTGTGTGTGTGTGTGCCTGTGTGTGTGTGTGTGTGTGTTTATTTGCATGTGCATTAATGGTTGCGCTATTCCTATTATAGTGATGTATTCAGATGGTTATAACAGTTTTTGCACATCAATGACACCATCACCGATTTGATAGCGCGGATGCGGATGGCTCATGCTTGACCTTTTTTCTGTCGTATTTTCGAATATTGTTTTGATGGTTTGAGATTGGTTCAGAATGGGTAAATATTCTTCGTAACATTGACCCTGGTTTGTTGCAGTGGAGGCTCCTTAAACTCGCGCGCCGACTCATGTCCGACAATGTATGAATCAGGTTCGGATGAGAAGTCCAAATACTTGGAGTCGATGCTAGGACACCGAGTGTTGCCCTTATGTGCATAGAATAAAAGCACCCGTATTTCACGCATAACCAACAAGACAAATCCGACTTGATGAAAACGGGAGACGTCCATTAATCATTTTGTAAAGGGTTGTGCAAAAACAGCCGATTACTACCTCAAACGACACTACCATCCCATGCTGTAATGAGACGACATGGGTTAGCCGCCGTATTTTTCCATAATATGCAACACAATACTTCTACCATGTTACGGACTGACGGTGATGCTGACATAAATGCACACATTTCTAGTGTGTTATATATGTTTAATGATGCACGCAGGTAACGAGAAGTCTCCCCTCTCATTCTATTGCATTCAACTATTGTTGCGGCCGTCGATGCAGGTGGTGCTCATTTCCAATCTCCTTAGGAGCGCCGGCGTGCGGGTTTGGCTCGACGAGCATAACCTCAAGGACCACATAAAGACCTCAGTCCTGAAAGGGCTGGATTCGTCGCGGTTTGTGGTGGCCTTCCTCACACCGGAGTACATCGAGAAGATCGCCGCAGCAGATTCGGTAAGAGCTGCTTTTACCCAATACACACACACACACACACACACACACACACACACACACACACACACACACACACACACACACACACACACACACACACACACACACACACACACACACACACACACACTGATGCTCATTAATGTACGAGTATGATGCAGGTTACCTTTCTCACCGAAGCTTGACTAAGGAGCGAAGCAAGTAAAGCATGCATGTGTGCTCGTGAATACCGCCGCAGAGGGACTACTGCTACTACGAGTTCAAGTATGCAATAGATCAACGGCCGGACGGCATCGTACCAGTCGTCACTGCAAAGGAGGCAAAAGACGTGAGCTCTTGGAAAGGGCTGCTGAAGCCTTACATGAAGCACCTCTACATCGACTTGAGCTGCCCTGTGGCAGAGCTCAATACGGAGAAAGTCAAGGCCCTTGCCGGGAAGCTCAAAGCAGCGCGGGAAGACCTCGATGCTTCAGGTTTGCACTTCCACCCCATTCCCTTCACCGCTCTTCAGTTAATTGTTGCTCAGTGCTGCTCGTAGACGGGTCGAGTGAGCGATGAGTACTGCCAACTTGTCAATATATGTCCATGACATGCAACAGATAGTGTATTTTTTGGAAACCCTGGCACATGTCTGGTATTACGCGTTTTAACTGAAAGTTGGCTCGCGTTGACGACTCGCTTCTCTTATACAATAATTCTTTGTATTGAAGGAATGTCGTTGCTACCGTATCGATAGTCTATTTGACAAGCCGCATTATCGACCGGGTGTAAAAATGAAAATCCGCTATGTTGTGGTTCACAACAGGCGATGTCGGCGAGACGTCGGCGTCGGGCTCATCAGCGGCAGGGCCCTCCAAAACGCGGGGCGCAATCGACACACAGTTGATCAAAGCCGTCGACGGTTTAACGCAGGAGGAGATGGAGGACTTGGCGGAGCAAGATCTTCCGGAGGTGGCGTTCAAAAAGCTACAGAACCCGCACCTCGCTCTGAGCGTAGATGAGCAGATCGAGTGTCTGACGGGATGCATCGCCGTCGGTGCCACCCGCGCCAAGCAGGCGAAGGGCAAGAACCTTCTCATGTTTATAGGTAACACAGGTGCTGGGAAGAGCACGATGGTTAACTTCCTGCACGGCTGCGAAATGGAAATCTTCAAACCGAATCCGGCTGTCATGCAAAGTGCCATACGGGTGAAAGATGGGTCGAGGAGGCGGGAGCTGCGCGGCGCAAAGATTGGGCACGGCAAGCAGAGCATGACCTTCATTCCCGGAATCGGCAGTGACGAGAACTTCACCTACCTGGACTGCCCGGGCTTCCTCGACAACCGAGGGGCGGAGATCAACATCGCCAACACGGTCAACGTCAAGCAAGCCATTTACGCGGCCAAGAGCGTCACGGTGGTGGTGCTCATCAACTATTGGTCTCTTCTTGCGGACAAGGGAAAGGGCTTTCGGGACCTAGCCCAGATTCTGCAAGACCTGTTTGGAAGCGCCGCTCAGCTGGAAGAGCACGCGGCGTCCATCGCCCTTGGTATCACTAAAGTGCCCACGGTGACTGAGGAAGGGTATATACACCTAGAACATGTGCAGGCTCTTATCAAGGACACAGAAGGCTTGCCTCCTCGCGAAGCCCAACTGGTGATGACTTTGAGCAACAACCTGTTTATCACTCACCCCGCGAAGGACATGGACCCGAACCTGGGTTGGGTCAGCCTTGAGGAGCTCGTGTGCCTACTTATCGGCCTAAAGAGCATCCTGGAGCCAAGCAACATATTCCGGACGGTGCTGACACCGGAAGACGAGCGCGCATTGCGCGCCATCGTGGAGGAGCTGAGCAGGAGAGTGGTTGAGGCGATGAAGCAGAACAACTTTGTGGCCGCAGCGAGTATGTTGGCGAGTTTGACTAAGATCGACGTCATCGACAACCTGTTGGTGACGAGGATGATATACCAGGCGAGCGACACCGTGCGGACGGTGCTTCTGTCGCTGCGAGAGCGGGCGACGCAGTGTCTGTTGGCGAGTATGATGGAGGAGGCGAGGGGGATTGTGGGGCAGCTGGAGGCCGCGGCGCGGGCTTTGCGCTACACTTCGCCCGGCTACGCTGCGATTGCGGAACAAGCGGTGACGACTTTGGGGCGGCAGACAGAGCAGCGTCAGAAGGACATCGAGGCGATGGAGGCGCTGCGCCGCGACATGCAGGAGTACAAGTCGCAGAGCGAGGCGATCCAACGGCGGCTGAAGGAATTGGAGCGGCTGCAGGCGACGTCGGCGGCGGACGTCGCGGCAAAGGAAATGGAGTTGGAGCAGCTGAAGTTAGAGAAGGAAATCGAGGCTGCGGCGGCGGAGCACGCCTTTGCCGTCGAGAAGGAGCGGCTGTCGCGGCAGATGGAGGCGTCGACGGCGGAGGAGAAGCAGCGGTTGATGGAGGAGGTGAGCCGGCTGCAGAGGGAGGAGGAGGAAAACAGGGCGCGGTTGGAGGATGAGGCGGCCGGGCGGGAGCGGCTGCTGCAGGAGACGTTGGAGGCGAACAAGCGGATGGCGGCGGAGCAGGAAAGGGAAAGGGCTGAGATGCTGCAGAAACAACAGGAGGTGGTGGCAAGGGAGGTGGAGAAGCAGCTCGAGGAGGCCAACAAGGCGGCTGGACGGAATAGTAACGGCACCTTCAAGGTAAACCGCCCACAATCCATATGTGAGTATTATGTACTACTATGAAAATGCGTGTGTGTGTGTGTGTGTGTGTGTGTGTGTGTGTGTGTGTGTGTGTGTGTGTGTGTGAGTGTGTGTGTGTGTGTGTGTGTGTGTGTGTGTGTGTGTGTGTGTGTGTGTGTGTGTGTGTGTGTGGCACTCTGTTTGCGTCACGGCCCTCAATTATATGTGCCTAGAAGCTTTATAGGACAGTTATGAATGCGCTCGTGCATTTCTTCATTGCGCTGAATATTTTTATGGTATATTGAAGTCAATCAATCTGCTTAAGCTGTCCCGCAATCACCGAGGTATGTCCGCGCGTTGCTTTCTCGCTGCAGCGGAAAGAGTGTCATTGGCGGGGTCGCACCGTATCAATGATAAATAAATAAAAATTCCACAATTTTTCAAGATTGCCGTTTTCGGGGTTTAATACAGAGATTTGTTGAGGGAACGGAAAATCTTGTCTATTCTTTGTAATAGCGCAACATTTTAATGCTATGTTTGTGGCGTTTGGGGGTGAGCACGTTATCTGGCAGTTCGTAAGTTCGTTCAAGGAGCTGTCCTAAAAGGGTTTAGCGTGCAACAACGGATGAGGTATCGAGAGTAAGCGAGAGAGAGCGAGAGGGGGAGAGAACGAGGGGGGGGGGGGGGGGGGGGGGGGGGGGGGGGAGGAAGGGAGAGAGAGAGAGCGAGAGGGGGGGGGGGAGAAAGAGAACCAGATTTCGTTTCATTTAAATTCAATTCAAAACATTATTGCACTTCTTTGTTTCTTTCATTTTCCCAAATGATTAAGTTATGTCCGCATATTCAAAACTTGCGATGATTGTGGTGGGTGTGGGTGGCCTCATTATTAATGACCGGATAATCTGTTATGTGGGCGATTGTCTGTGCGCAATAAATTGTGCTGTGACAGAGGTGCACTCGTTGACTTCTTTTCAGTGTATTGCAGTTTATTAATCATTTGACATTTATTTATTACTGATGTAGCGAGGCATGGCTGCAGTCAATATGGCATGCGTATCTTGTACACCGAGTGTGTGTGTGTGTGTGTGTGTGTGTGTGTGTGTGTGTGTGTGTGTGTGTGTGTGTGTGTGTGTGTGTGTGTGTGTGTGTGTGTGTGTGTGTGCGTGTGTGTGTGTCTAGTTTGCGGAAGTTCGATTGTCAGATATGGGCTCGCACATATTAAGTTCAAAAAGGTCGGGAAGTGTCTGAGGTGTATGTTTTGACTCAGACGAGTGTTGGAAAGAGTGGCGTCCGTCAGTGTGTGGTAAATTTCTCGCACATGGTACATGATACCTATCTTATTCCGTGCATGAGATGGTTTTTGCTGTAAATAATTTGTCGGGTAACTGTCTTTTGGATGGGTATCATTCATGCTCTCCGCATGAGCTTAATGATACCGGGGGCGGGTAAAGATAACCAATATACCATTTTGGCGGTGGCTCGGAGTTTGGTGGTGACGCCGCGTTTGTGGGTGTGTCAAGTAGTTTCTGTTGTGGAGGTTGCGGAAGGGTGCAGCGTTGCGGGGTTGGGGAGGCAACCATTGTTATTTAGGCAGTAAGCGTGCTTATGCGATGGTTTTGGCAAGTTTGATTGTTTATCGGTTTCGTAATATTTGTGGCATTGTGAATGACAAGATAATATTTGGTTCTTTTCAGCTCTTTGTCAGATATGCTGTTTTGAATCGATGTTCCACTATAGCTGTTTGTTGACATATAAATCCGGGTTTTAATATGCATGGAATGTGTAGTCAAGATGTCCGCATGCCATATTTACTAACTTCAGAGTATTTGGCAGAAATTTTGTTTTATTGTTTGTTTGATTTTTTTTCTCGGTTTCGTATTATTTATGGTATTATGAGCGGCAAGTTACAATTTTGTTCTCCGATGCAGCCTCAGAGATCCGCTGTTATTATGAATCGAGTTCTATTTTAGCTACTCGTTGACATGTAAATCCGGGCTTCAATATGTATGGAATGTGTAGCCAAGATATTCGCATGCCTGTATTTATGTGAAAGGACATTGACAAGTTCAGAAAAGCGTATGCTACGGGTAGTTATTTAACAACATCCATATAAGCTCGTTAGGCATTGCTCTTGACAGCATGATTGACCGTGGGAAGCCGGCATGTGATGATTATTTCTCGCGTCTTTCTTTATTCTCATTTGCTTGCCCGAGAAATTCCGCTGAAACAAACCCTTTTGAGATTTATTTATTTATTTATTTATTTATTTATTTATTTATTTATTTATTTATTTATTTATTTATTTATTTATTTATTTATTTATTTATTTATTTATTTATTTATTTATTTATTTATTTATTTATTTATTTATTTATTTATTTATTTATTTATTTATTTATTTATTTATTTATTTATCTATTTATTCATTTATTTATTTATTTATCTATTTATTCATTTATCTATTTATTCATTTATTTATTTATCTCGTCTTTGTTTCCACTGTTTGAGGAATAGGGAAGCGCATTGCCTTCTTACAAAAGACCACCCTTATGATTCCCACCGCCAGGGCCACACCGAGGCCGACCTGCGGGCGCACGAGCAGAACGTGGCGAAAGCGGCGGCCGAGCTGGCGAAAAATGAGATATGGCGCGAGGCTGACGAGGGCGGGCTGTTGTTGGAGAGATTGACGCCCATTCGCTCCGGCGGCAGTTGGTCGTGGCGCTTTGCAGACTCGGGACTGAACTTATGGGGTAAGAGCGGCGCATGAGCAGACTTTGACTCGGCACCGACTGTGTGCATGCCTTGTTTGCGCCTTACAATTGTGTTTGTCTTGTTTGTGCCATACCCTATTTTAATCCCTATAATTTTAAGCTCAACAAATACTCTTACTCGATTGTATTTGTCCGTTTTCCCTCTTTCGTCGCCACTCTGATGACATTGCCCAGCGAAACGGCGCTAACCTCAGTTAATCAACGCCTCAGTTGCCAATGTCATGATTACACAAATTGTGATTGGCCCTTGTCGTGGATGATATATGCTTGATTACAATTCTCATTACCTTATTAGCCTATTTATTCAAAGACTCTCCCCAGTTTTGTTGTTATCGTACTATTACTTCCGCCGCCGTATATTCTGCCCAACGTCACTCAATGTGAAATGCGACAATGATTTGTGCGCTGTCCTTCCGTCACAGGGGGGGAGCTGGGCGATGAGGCCGTCACCGCACTCGTCGCCCTTCTCCAGCCCTGCCCCAACCTCGATGGATCTTGGGAGGTGCTGCCGTCGCTGACGGAGCTGTACCTTGGGGGTGAGTGGCTGCGTTGCGCAATTTGTAATATTTTGAGCTGATACATACCAACTCCCAATTTTCTTAGCTCAACATCATTTCCTTATGCTCCTCCTCCGTCCCCTCCACTCTCCCGAATGCAAATCTCGACATACGGCCACCCACCCCACCACCGCTGACATCCAATCGAGCCGACTGACCACCAAAATAACAGCTTGTCGGCCTTTATTCCGATGCGCCTTCGAAATGGAGCGCTTGATTCGAAATTCGCTCAGTCGATGGTTGTGCACCTGACACAATGAAACAAGAATCTTCTCGGTCCGCTCAACCTTTGCATCGTCCCTTCTCATAACATCCTAGCGACAGCAAAATATATTTTATCTTATTTTACTCTCATTTCAACCATCAAATTCTTGTGCTCCAATTTTGTTTGTTCTGAAATCGAAACCTGCGAACAACGCCCAGTGATCCCCCCTGACATCTGAATCTGCGAAGAACCCTTAACCCCAAATAGAAGCATGTGCGCCCGTATTTAAGTACAATGGATGAGTTGACCGTAGTGGTCGTATTTAAATAGAAACACATATCATAGACACAAAGGCCTAGTTTTTTAGAGTATGTGTTAAAATGGATTTCAGCGTAAAAGTCAAAGGGTTTATGAGGCAATAGTTTTATGTTTGGATGGTTTTCTTTTCAAGTCAACTTACTTTGTTGTTATCATAATTTGTTTGTTGTGAAACCAGAATCTGCGAAAAACCTGAAAACCCACTCACCCCCCCCCCCCCCCCCCCCACACCTCCCCCTCGTTCACCCGCGTCCAACATTGACACCATCTCCTCCACATGCAGCCAACCAAATCGGCGATGCGGGAGCCGCTGCGGTGGCCGGGGCGTTGAAGCCGAGGAGGAATGGGGACGGCAGCTGGACGCGCTCCACCGCATTGACGGTGCTGTATCTTGGAGGTGAGTGGGCGCTGATTTCGATGGTTGTGACAGAGGAAGGCTGAGACTGCTCGTGTGTACTGAAGAGTGAGGAAGAATTTGTGTTATCTTACTTTCACTTCAACCTGATTTCAACCTTAATTGTTTTATAATCGTAATTTGTTTATTCTGAAATCGACATCGCGTTCACTCACCTGAACCCCCCTCCCTCGTTCACCCGCGTCCAACATTAACATCACCTCCTCTACATGCAGGCAACCAAATCGGCGCTGCGGGAGCCGCTGCGGTGGCCGGGGCGTTGGAGCCGAGGAGGAATGGGGACGGCAGCTGGACGCCCTCCACCGCACTGAGGGAGCTGTATCTTGGAGGTGAGTGGGCGCTGATTTCGATGGCTGTGGCTGAGGAAGGCTGAGACTGCTCGTGTGTACTGAAGAGTGAGGAAGAATTTGTGTTATCTTACTTTCACTTCAACCTGATTTCAACCTTAATTGTTTTATAATCGTAATTTGTTTATTCTGAAATCGACATCGCGTTCACTCACCTGAACCCCCCTCCCTCGTTCACCTGCGTCCAATCTTAATATCATCTCCTCTACATGCAGACAACCAAATCGGCGATGCGGGAGCCGCTGCGGTGGCCGGGGCGTTGGAGCCGAGGAGGAATGGGGACGGCAGCTGGACGCGCTCCACCGCACTGACGGTGCTGTGGCTTGATGGTGAGTGGGCGCTGATTTCGATGGCTGTGGCTGAGGAAGGCTGACGCAGAATTTATGTTATTTTACTTTCATTTCAACCTAATTGTTTTGTAATCGTTATTTGTTTATTCTGAAATCGACATCGTGTCCACTCACATGAACCCCCCTCCCTCGTTCGCCCGCGTGCAATATTGATAACATCTCCTCCATATCTTAGTCGATTATTATGGCTTTGAACATTGATTATTTGTAATCAAGAAGTGACAGGTGGATTATGCTGATTAGGTTGATACGCCCACTCACCTCTTTCCTCCTTCGTTCGCTCACTTCCAACATTGACATCACCTCCTCCACATGCAGGCAACCATATCGGCGATGCGGGAGCGGCTGCGGTGGCCGGGGCGTTGGAGCCGAGGAGGAATGGGGACGGCAGCTGGACGCCCTCCACCGCACTGACGGAGCTGGCTCTTCATAGTGAGTGGTTGCTGATTTCGATGGTTGTGACAGAGGAAGGCTGAGGCTGCTCATGTGTATCCATTGTTGGTTCTCAAATACATTTACCTTTAGGGCCGTCCAAACCCTAAACCCGTTGAAACTCTTCATAAACATCGCCCCACCGTCCGTCTAAATAAAAAAATTCATATTATTCGTCCCTTCGTTGCCGTGTTTGTTTTTTCTTTATACCAATAAATCTGATTTTAGTTGCGCTGTTTCGTATTTTCGACCAATCATATTACTCCGAAAAGTTTTTCGATGAATTCGAAAAGGCGACATTGGCTGTCATCGCTAAACATTGATTACAAAAAGAGGCTTTGGACGGTATCTCGCGTAATTTAGTCTGTTTTCGAAATACCGTCCGCGCTAAAATCATTTGACCCTCAAAATGATATTGTGGCGAGCGGCTGCTGTGCGAGATGCACATTTTTGTCCCCTTTCCACTGATAACCACGAGAACAACAATAATGTGTCGTTGGTTGGCCGTCATATCGAAGCCTGTGAACCCGAATTGAAGGATAGTGGATGTGTTGACCGAAGTGTTCGTGTTCAAATAAAAACAGGTATCAAAGACACAATGGCCTTGTTGTTTGAGAATATGGTTAAAAATATTTATGTGAATAAGTAAGGATTTCTGTGAGCAAGTCAAAGGGTTTAGTGGGGCAGTGATTTTATGTTGCAGAAATTCGGATTGTTTTCTTTCCAAGTCCACTTCCTTTTGTGTTATCATAATTTGTTTGTCGAGACATCAAAATCTGCGGAAAAACCCTAAAACCCAGCGACTCCCCCACCTCACCCCCCCATCCTCGTTCACCCGCGTCCAACATTAATAGCACCTCCTCTACTACATGTAGGCAACCAAATCGGCGATGCGGGAGCCGCTGCGTTGGCCGGGGCGTTGGAGCCGAGGAGGAATGGGGACGGCAGCTGGACGCCCTCCACCGCACTGACGGGGCTGTATCTTTCAGGTGAGTGGGCGCTGATTTTGATGGTTGTGCAGAGGAAGGCTGAAGCTGCTCGTGTGTATCCATTTTTGGCAGTCGAATACCTGAATCATATTTTATTTCGATGGTTGTGACAGGGGAAGGCTAAGGCTGCTCGTTTGTATCCATTGTTGGCTGTCCAATACCTTCTTTCATCATATTAATCGTCCATTTGTTGCATGGTTTATTTCACAACCACATCCACCGGGGTGAGTGGGTGCTGTGTTTTGGTTGCCATTCAAACTTACGGCTCGAGCATTCATTTCTTTAACGGCTGTGCTTCCTCGGCTTCATTGGGCACAACCCCCACCACTGCCGACATTCATTTGAGCAGACTTCACAAAAAAAGGAATTTCTCGGACCCTCCGATGCGCCTTTGAAATGGAGCGCTTGATTCGAAATTCACTCAGTCGACGGTTATGCACCTGAAACTCTCAAAAGCGACTCTTCCCTTTTCGCTGAACCTTTGATGTATCATCCCTTCACTGAATGCCATCGAACCGGACCATTCGCGATTCGCTCTGATGTTTGTCGTATGCGATGCACCTTTTTGCCACCTTTCCATTGCTAACCACAAAAATAATAATATGCCGTCGGTCAGCCGCCATTTGTCAAATAGAGGGCTGTGAACCCAAATCACAACAAAGTAAAAAATTGTTGACCGTAGTCCAGACTTGCTTCGGGGGCTGCACTTCAGTTTAAAATAGAAGAAGCTGCCATAGCCACAAAGGCGGTTTGAACGATTTGCTAGGAAATTATTTCTGTGTACTACAAACCATAGATAGGGTTACTGACGATGGTGCAGTCCGTGCGTGTGTTGATATCACCACGCCCTCCCTTATGCATCCTCCCGTATTTCGTTTGGCTTTCGGTCTTGTTCCAGCCCAGCGAGCCCCCACACTGTGACCAACGTGGTTGATTGATGGGGCGACTATAAAAACTAAAACACACCTCACTACATTATTTAAGTATTGCTGTCCATTTCCATACATAATGTCTTTCCTTGCCCAGTCGCGCATTGTGTTCCCCAACAGTTTTGATGTTGATGTCGCCCACCGCCTCACACCAACCCCATGCTTCGCTCTGCTTACTGCAGGGAACCAAATCGGCGATGCGGGAGCCGCTGCGGTGGCCAGGGCGTTGGAGCCGAGGAGGAATGGGGACGGCAGCTGGACGCCCTCCACCGCATTGACGGAGCTGTATCTTGATGGTGAGTGGGCACTGATTTTTTGATGGTTGTGACATAGAAAGAACAAGGTTGCTCGTGTCTATACATATCTTCCCTCCGATGAGATGATATGTACCTTTCTGTCGCCTCTCCACTGCTAACCACGAGAGTAAAAAGATGTCGTTAATCAGAGAACAACAAGATAATTTCAGATTTTGTTTGATAGTTTGCACGATAAGGGTTTCTATGAAAAGTGAACGGGTTTATTGACGGTGGGGCAGTCCGTGCGTGTATTGAAATCACGACGCCCTCCCTTTACACATCTATTTAGGCATTCGCTTTTACCCCCTCGACTCACCCTTCGTATGTTTCTTTATAGATTTGTCCATTGCCATGTGAGGCCCCACAAAATGAGGAACGTGGCTGGTCGATGGCGCAACTATGAAAGAAAAATACACCTTGCTACATTTATTAAAAGAGAACTGCTCATTTCCATCCACCGCCCTGACGGAGCTGTGAGACTTCCGGGTGAGTGGGTGTTGATTTTATGGTTGTGGCAGAGTACGAGTCTGGGTGCTCGTTTGTATTGCTGGTCTTACCTTTGGGGGGAAAAGCACTTGCAACGACGAGCGTGTCGATGTTGAAGCGCCACAAGATTATAACATACTCATTTAACATAGCAATTCGCTCGTTTAGCATTGGATAGATTTTGATCAGCTCCACCCTCAGCCACCTCCCATAACACATTATGCAGCGACGACAACATTTTCAATATAACTTAGTATTTTTATAATAACGAGTTGTTTATTCTCAAACCGAACTCCGCAAAAAACGCCCAATTACCCCCTCGTTCACCCGCGTCCAACACTGACACCATCTCCTCTACATGCAGACAACCGAATCGGCGATGCGGGAGCCGCTGCGGTGGCCGGGGCGTTGGAGCCGAGGAGGAATGGGGACGGCAGCTGGACGCCCTCCACCGCACTGACGGAGCTGAGGCTTGGAGGTGAGTGGGCACTGATTTCGATGGTTGTGACAGAGGAAGGCTGAGACTGCTCGTGTGTATACATTGCTGACCGGCTTTTCGCCTTCATTAACACCGTAAGTCCGTCCAGATCAATTTATCAGTGATATCGGTTCTATTCTTTCCACTCATCCAATTTATATGCTCTCCTTATAGAAGGGAACCAAATCGGCGATGCGGGGTATTGGTGGTAATACCTTTCGCCTTATATGAACAGCGCCCGTCGCGTCTTTCCATCCCCTCAGTCCATATTCCCACTCGTCTTGCCAACGTAAACGCTGAGTACTTCCACTCAACACATATCCGACTTTGTCACAACTTGATTGCATAGACTGTTGCGCCATCGAAGTGCCTCAATTCCGCTATCTCCACAACACCGACCCCTTCCTTTCGACCCCCTCTCACCAGACATCACCAACGGAACGGGTCGCTCGCAGAAAAAGAATGGATCGTTGCATTACTACTAAAGCGCTCCCGAACCAAACAATTTTCACAATAATAAGCTCATTCTTAAAAATGCTCTCATTCTTGGTAATCTGTTGTCTTCACAGCTCCGCCCACAGTCCCCTCACCTCGAGGCGCGCCACCGACGAGAAATCGATATAGGAATGGCCATCTCATATATTTGGAAGATCTCCTTATTATTGTTTCATGATTTTCTTGTTTACATATTATTTATGTGGATTTTCCATTTGACACGTTTAACATGCCAACTCTCTCACAATCATTCTCATTTGTGAGAATAGACACACCCTCCGTCCGCCTTTCTTTCCCTCCTCTCCCTCATCACTCCCCCACTGCCCTCTTCCCCTCCATTGTCATACCACTTGCCCAGGTCACCCACCGGCGGCCACAATTTCAAAATAGAGAACCGCGTCTGACTTTCCACCCAAAAAGAAAATAGTTATTTAATTAAAACCAAAAATGGCATGTTTAATAACCACGTTAAAATCTTTCTCAGTCGATTATGGCTTTGATCATTGATCACTTGTAATCAAGGAATGACTGGAGGGTAAGGGGTGGCAACAGTGCACAGGTAAGAAAGCGAACGGGCTCACCCCTTGGCAGAATCCACTCCAAATCCCCATACATAGACACACTCATCAATACGCATTCACACAGACCGTGAGCTCATAACAATGTTGCACGTCAATCTTCAATCAACAGTTATCAGGGCACAATCGCATACGACAAACTAACAATCACATAAGATAAAGCATACTACAAGTTAATCGAAAGAAGACTATCCGGCAAGGACAAAGCAAGCTCACCGTCGACAGTTGATTTTGAGTCCATAAAGTCATCAACAAGATATATCGATCGAGCTGCAGTCTATCCCCCCCCCTCCCCTCCCTTTCTCCCAATCGCTTTTTGTCCGCCTGGATGACCTCACGTCTGTGTAATTAAATTTTCGAGCTACTAAGAAAAGAATGATACCAAATATCTGCTTATTGTATCGTGATCTCCCTTTTTACATCGTATCTATGTGGACTTGTCATTTGACACGATCAACATACCAACCCTCTCACAATCATTCTCACCGTCATCCTCCTTCAAACAACACACACACTCCGTCCGCCTTTCTTTCCCTCTCCCCCATCACTCCCCCACTGCCCTCTCTCCCCCTCCATTATCATACCCCTTGCCCAGGTCACCCACCGAAGGCCACTCCGTCAATATAGAGAACCGCGTCAGACTTTCCACCCAAAATGAGATTACTGATTAAATAAAACCAAAAGAATTGCCTACTGAATTAAATCAACACATTTCTCAGTCGATCGTGGCTTTGAACATTGATCACTTGTAATCAATCATTAACTGGGGGGTCAGGCTGCGGAATTTGTCAGACTGTAAAGGGGGGAGGGTGCATTTTATTACAAAATAATATCCCTGAATCTTGTTGTCTGACTGTACCGCCGTGTCGCTACCCACCTCGCTGACCCCAAATCTGCAGCGAACAACATTGGCGAAGAGGCAAAGAAGGCGGTGATAGAGGCGGTGGCGGCGCACAACAGCCGCCTGCCCCCCGGAATGGAGAAGCTTTCTATTCCTGTCTAATTGTGTCAACGCACTCGTGGAAGGGAAGACCACAGCCGAGTTATGCCATCCGATCGACCCGGCGGCGGCGTAGTGTGTCAAAGTTGCAAAACTGTCGAGGCGCCTCTTTAACTGATGAAACGCCGTGCTTACAGTCCCTCCGCAATTGTCAAACTCCGCATTGACTCTGTAATTTACGAGTCTTTAGATCACCGCATTGCCGTTCTATATTGTCAGCATGTTATCCAGTGACACTTTGGCAACCTCATTGTGATGTCCAACTCAGTGCTACTCAAAGCTTGTTGAGTGCTAGTCGAAGGGCCTTTCGGACAAATACCGCCTACAACAAAAACGCGCTTATTTTTTATAACTTCCGACTTCTTGTCGATAGATTATGTCGTGCAGTGCCGAATGCTTGTTTGCTTGTTGCCGTGGTCGCCAATTTGTTTCCCTATTTGTTTCCCTATTCGCGAGCAGGCCGTCTTTGCAGATGCGTCGATATTACGTGCAGGGTATGTTATCAGAGATATATACCGAAAAGCTACGAATGATCTACAACGCCGTGACAAAGGATTGGCTGGAGTGGCCGAGGGACTGCAGCGGCGACGTGAAGTAGGGCCCCTTCGGAAGCTCTTCGACTTCATGGACGGCGTCAAAAGTAGCCAATCCGCCTCCCTCAAGTTTGAGCAACGTCTCGTCTCTGTGAATGTGACAATCGATGAATGTTGATGAGCGCCCGGAGCTTGAACAGTTCTACGGGTGGGAGCAGTAGTAGCGGTGTGACTTCCACTAGCCCGGACGGTGGCGGCGGGGCCAAGGTGGGAGAACGGGAAAATGGGGTGGCCAGAATACCGCTATGTCTCTAGCCCTCCTGCACATAAACAGTGCCCATGCAAACGTGCAAAAAGCTAGCGCGTAGGAGGTCGCAGCGGGGCGGTGCCGATCGGAGGCATAGCGGACGTGGGAGGGTGAGTCAAACGTGTGACAGTATAGTTGAGGATGTAATCATTTTAATCCGTCACAACATCATAATTGTTAAACTCGCCCCTGCACATGACATTTGCACTTTTAACTCTGACATTCATAAGCATTGGTCTTCCTCTTCCGGTGCTTGTGCGTGTGTTTGTGTGTGGATGTGTTTGTCTGCGTCTCTCGGGATGTGTGTATGAGAAAGGGGGAGGGGAGAGAGGGATGTGTGTGCGAGAGCGGGATGTGTGTGTGCGTGTGTGTGTATGCTTGTGTGCGTGTGTATGAGAGGAAGAGAAACATTGTGTTTGTGTTATTACGTCCATCCCTGTGTGTGCATGAAAGACAGAGGGAACTGTGTGTGTTATTGTCTGTGTATGCGTGTGTGTGTTTTCTTGCTAAGAGAGGGAGGGAGGGAGGGAGGGATGAGTGTGTGTGTGTGTGTGCGTGTATGTGTGTGTATGCGTGTGTTTGAGAGGAAGAGAAACATTGTCTTGGTGTTATGACGTTCATACCTGTGTGTGCGTGAAAGAGAGAGGGAACTGTGTGTGTCATTGTCTGTGTATGCATCTCTGTGTGTGTTCTTGTGGAAGAGAGAGGGAGAGAGAGTGTGTCGGTGTATGTACATAAGTTTCTGTGTGAGAGTATCTCTATGTTTGTCTCTGTGCCTCGGCCGGCGCTAGTGGACCTCTCGCGTGCTGGCAGCACTGATGGTGGAGATAATGTAATCAATATAATTGGTTTTACATTTCCAGTATGCATGTCCAAATTGCCCGCCTAAACATGACATTTGCATGTCCAGATGTGTGTGTGTGTGTGTGTGTGTGTTTGTGTGTGTGTGTGTGTGTGTGTGTGTGTGTGTGTGTGTGTGTGTGTGTGTGTGTGTGTGTGTGTGTGTTTATATAATATTGGGTACTGTTTGATATATGGGAGGCATGATTACAGTTTAGCCTGATTTCTTGGAAGAGGGGTTATTACTATATGAAATAAAACTGCTCATTGCCCTTATGTGGCGCCACGCCTGCAAATTGCCAATGTCTGGCTGCGGTGTATGATGGTGATATTGCATACTCTCTTGCTTGCTTTATTATGCTATTTTATATTCCATGCATTGGTTGTTTTCCATATTTTTGGTCTTTGATTGGGCGCAAAGTTCTTCGGCGCGGTCTCACCGATTGGGCGCACGCGGCGGGGCCAATATGGGAGAACGGGAAAGTGGGGTGACCGGAATACCGCTGTGTCTCTAACTGTCCTGCAGATAAACAGTGCCCATGCAGACGTGCAAAAATTAGCTCGTAGGAGGTCGCAGCGGCGCGGTGCTGATCGAAGGCGTAGCGGGCGTGGGAGGGTGAGTCAAATGTGTGACAGTATAGTTGAGGATGTAATCATTTTAATCATTTACAACATTATAATTGTTAAACTCGCCCCTGCACATGACATTTGCACTTTTACCTATCACATTCATAAGCATTGGTCTGCCTCTTCCTCTTCCTGTGCGTGCGCGTGTGATTGTGTATGGATGTGTATGTTTGCGTCTCTCGGGATTTGTGTACGAAAGGGTGGAGGGGCGGAGGGAGAGAGGGATGTGTGTGTGTGTGTGTGTGTGTGTGTGTGTGTGTGTGGGTATGTGTGAGAGGAAGAGAAACATTGTGTTTGTGTTATTACGTCCATCCCTGTGTGTGCGTGACAGAGAGAGGGGACTGTGTGTACCATTGTCTGTGTATGCGTGTGTGTATGTGTGTGTTCTTGTGGAAGAGAGAGAGAGTGCGCGCGAGAGAGAGGGTGTGTTTGTCGGTGTATGTGCATATATTTCTGTGTGTGAGTATCTTTATGTTTGCCGCTGTGCCTGAGCCTCTTTGTCTGTGTCGGTGTATGTGGGAGAGAGAGAGATAATGTGTGTGTGTGTGTGTGTGTTTGTGTGTGTGTGTGTGTGTGTGTGTGTGTGTGTGTGTATGTGTGTGTGTGTGTGTGTGCGTGTGTGTGTGTGTGTGTGTGTGTGTGTGTGTGTGCATATATTTGTGTGTGTGAGTACCTTCATGTTTGTCGCTGTGCCTATGTGTCTGTATGACCGCTTTATCACATTACGCACTCGATGCACACTATTGCAGCCAACTTAGTATGGTAGTTGCTAGCGCGCTGGTGGACATCTCGCGTGCTGGCAGCGATGATGGAGCAGCCAATGAATTCATTTTAGTTGGTTTTACATTTCCAATTTGCATGTCCAAATTGCCCTCCTAAATATGGCATAACGCAATTATACCTATAGTAGCAGTCATCAACATCGCATGCGCACGAGCGCAGGCGCGCGCGCGCGCGCGCGTGTGTGTGTGTGTGTGTGTGTGTGTGTGTGTGTGTGTGTGTGTGTGTGTGTGTGTGGGAGAGAGAGAGATAATGTGTGTGTGTGTGTGTGCGTGTGTGTGTATGTGTGTGTGTGTGTGTGTGTGTGTGTGTGTGTGTGTGTGTGTGTGTGTGTGTATGTGTGTACATAATTTTCTACTCATCGTTGAATATGGGCACCGACGAGGCAACCCGTGATGCGGTCCGGAGTGGCCCGGCAAACAGTGGCGCAACTAAAAAATGTTAGACTTGTCCCGTTTGATTGTGGAAAACTTGCGAAAACAGGCGCTTTTATTTTGAGAAACACGCTACTACATATTGGTCGATGCATATATCAACAGAAAATGAACGGAACTACGCGTGTGCGCAAATAGTGAAAATGCAGAGCGAGCACTCTGAGGCGCCGTCGACAACGTACAACAGGCCGTTAAGATACTAATGACCTAAACTGCAGCTCTCCCTCCCACCCCGCTCATTCGGCGAGCATGATGCAATACCCACTCACCGCTAAGAGACAGCAGGAGCGGATGATGCGGCAGATTGAGGCGTCGACGTCGGAGGAGAAGCAGCGGTTGACGGATGAGGCGAGTCGTCTGCAAAGGGTGCCGTATCATTCTTGCGATTCAGTGTTAGCACTTAATTCCAGACACAAGAATATCGCGATATCATTTTAGCATCTTAACAGCATCACAACGTATCACAACTCTCACTTAATCACAACTTGTGTTTCATCTCCACTGATGGAAAAGAGGGGGTGTTTGACGGGTGGTAGCTGCAGGGTGTTGCTGAGACTCCGATGTCCGGCTGTTGCGCTATGCCGCAACAATTGTTTTCTTTCTCAACCTCACCCACAACCCCTTCAAACTCGGTTGTCCGACTGCTGCGCTGTGCCGCTACCCTCATTAATGCCCTAATCCGCAGCTACTTCCATTGGTGAAGAGGCAAGAAACGCGTTGATTGACGAGAATGGAGAGACTGAGATTTTCTAACCAAGACATTGCACAGCAAGCGGAGCGGGCCGTAGGCAAATATCGCCATCCAATAGATGAGAGGCGGCGGAGATGAGCTTATGCAAACGAGGACTTCTGTTTAGGCGCTATCAGGACTGATTAAACACCATGTTTGCTATTTCTAATCGCTTTAAACTCTTCATCCGGACTGACTAAGTTTATGATGAGCCCCTTGAACACCTCTGTCGTGAGTTATAACAAAATTTATTCATTGATGATTTTTGCACCCGCATTGTAGTGACGATTGTTCATGAGCAAAAAAGTCCCCTGTTAGTCACCATTTCTCGGGTGATGATGCGTCTCAAGCATACATCTCGTTACAATTTTCATCCGGACTGACTGAGTATTTTATGAACCCTCGTGACACCTCTGTGTCGTCCTGTATTACAGCAAAAGATATGCATTGGTGTTTTTGCATATGCATTGTAATGATTGTTCATCCACAGTTACTGCTATTAATGTCGACTTACGCTCACCTCTTTGTCTCGACGCGTTCCAAGCATTCATAATGGTGTCATTTTTCATGTCCGTGGCAAGCTCGATAGTGGGTTGTCGAAGGGCGAGAGGGATATGGGGGGCAACCTCACAATCACTTCAGATGTATTTCGTCATTCATCGCCCCGGACATGCTCTATGGGCACTTAACTGCAGCAGCCATAACAACGCCGCGTTTGGTTACCCCTTTGACAACTTAATGTAGTTTTACATCTCCGCCACTACCTTTCCTGCAGCAGATATTGGAACATTTTGCATTCAACACACATCGGCAATAGATTTTTTGTTTTGGGATTGATGGCCGGTAGTGCGCATATCTATCACCTTTCAACTATTTGATCACGTGACCGTCGACAATCAAATTGTTGGCGTAACTATTAACTGCTGCTAGTTTATCTTAATGATTTCAGATAGGGAGAGGGCGGAGATGTTACAGAAGCAGCAGGGGATGGTTGCGAGGGAGGTGGAGAAGAAACTTGAGAAGAAACAACTAAGTGGCTGGTCTCTATCATGGCACCCACATGGTAAACCGTTGACTAATTGTTTTTGTGTGTGTGTGTGTGTGTGTGTGCTTCTGTGTGTGTGTGTGTGTGTGTGTGTGTGTGTGTGTGTGTGTGTGTGTGCGTGTGTGTGTGTGTGTGTGTGTGTGTGTGTGTGATCTTAGCGGTAGGTTATCACCGGGCTATTCTAGAACAAATGGCAGATTGAAGGGTGGCCTTGTGACTTAGTAAAGCAAGAGGGGTGCAGACATCTATTATTTGGTTGTGGCAGGCATTACCTTTTTTTTGCATGATGATTCACAGTGCCTTTCACATTTTCCGCGGCGACGACCCCCTTCTCAACACTTTTATATATGACTAAATTAACTTGAATGCCCAGCCAACATGTCGAAAGGATGCCCCACCTAGTCGCTTTAGCAACTGCACCTTTTCCTTAGAAGTCACGCCTAGCTCCAGCGTTGATTCAATTTGCGGTTGCCACCTCCATTTTTCGCGGCGACCCCCCTCTCAACACTTTTAATTGTAACCAAATTAACTTGAATGCGCAGCCAACATGTCGAGAGGATGCCCCACTAAGTCACTTCAGCAACTGCACATTTTCCTTCGAAGACACGCCTAGCTCTAGCATGCATTCAATCTGCGGTTGCCAGGCTCCGCGACATCTTTTACAACATGCACGCATTGTTTATTGTAGTCCAGCAGATTGCAGATGGCTGTGTCGTGACTTTTGGTGTAGCTGATTCCGAATGTGCTAAATGATGGCCACCCTATACAGGTGTTCGACCTATTTTATTCTTAATATAGGGGCTGTGTGAGCTTATATTTAGGTCTCCGTAGCGGCTTTTGGAGAAAAGTTGGCGGTGGGCGGTCAATCTCGCTAGTGGGGTGTGACGGCTACGATGGAGACTTGCGCTCCGGCACTTCGCGGAGATCGCAGAGGTGGGGCGTGTGGGTGGGGCTGCGTGAAGCCAACGTATCGACTAGCGAGTGACGCATGTTGCTACTCCGCCCGCAAGATCGTCAAGAAACCCCGGGCTCGTGCAGCAGTCCAGGCTATTCCGGAGTTTAAGTTCGCATGGTATTCATTAGCCTTAAGTTTAGGGAAAAACTGATCGGTTCCCCGGGAACCGGGTTCCCCCCCCCTCTTATTCTGATCTTGATCAACCTGTCGTGGAGCGGTTTGATGTGAGACTGAGGGAAGTTGCAAAAATTTCAGGACGTGTCCGTATGCTTTTGTTGTGTATGTGTTGTAGGGTTGGTGCGTGTGGTTGTGTGTATCTATTTTAGTGTGCCAATATGTGCTTGCGCGTGTGATTGTATCTGTTTTATTATGTTTGCGAATGCGTGTATAATTGCGTGTATTTTCGTAGTATTGGTGCAGCTATTTGCGTTCATCTGTTTTGGTGCGTGTGGTTGCGTGTATTTGCTAAGCACGTTTCCGAATGTGAATGTGACAATGTGTGTGTATGTCATCGTGACAGCATGTAATTATCTGTACCTAATTCAGTGTGTGCATGTCAGCGTGGCAGCATGTATCTGTTAAAACACGCGTCCGTGTGATAGTGTATCTTTCAATAAAACCGCATCAGGTGTTTTCTGTATCTCTTGCATTGTGTCAAAATGTGTTTTCCTGTGGGATTATATCTATTTATTTTGGGCATTGTCCGTATGCGTGTGCGATTTTGTGTATCTATTGCAGTATGTCAGCATGTGATTGCGTGGGTGATTGTACTTCTATTTGTAGTACGTGTCCGTGTGCGTGTATTTCTGTTGCAGTGTGTCAGGATGTGCGTGCGTGTGTCATTGTATGTATGGAAGGTGCAAGGGTGACTGAGACTGAAAGGTAAGAATGAGAAAGGGAATGGTTGCAAGAGTCACATGAGAGTGACTATAAATAGTGTTCCATGTGGGGGGGCAGCCCAATTGCTATCATGCCACTGGCTGTGCTAGACGGTGCTGCTATGGCTGGCAGTTATGATGATTAACTATGACTGACAGCTGCCTGTCGATATTCATAATACGTGCTGTACGGGCAGAGCAAGCCCGTAACTGTATGATATCGCTAAGTGATACAAGATGTAGTACCTGTACGATCTGGGATTGTGTACACGGCTGTAGATACCTCAACACCCCTCCTCAACCGTGGTAAACAAACCAGAAAATGAGACAGAGTCTAAGATAACGGCTGGTGATTATGGCCAGCGTAGGTCATGAATCTGGACACCAGGCGGTGGGCTGTAGCTGAAGGAACAGGTTTCGTGAGGATGTCAGCACAATTGTCAGCAGTTGGGACATAAACCATCCGAATAACATCCTTGGCAGCCAAGTCCCGCGACAAATGGTACTTGAGAGCAATGTGCCTTGTTTTCCGGGATGTACAACCGCGGGTGACGTTCTGGATGGCGCACTGGTTGTCACAGAAAACAACGGTTGCGCAGGTAGGAGGACAACCTAGATCTGTGACCAGCTGACGGAGGAAAAGGATCTCTTGCCTGACGGACGCAACAGCAATGTATTCAGCTTCACAAGTCGACTGGGCAACTATAGATTGAAGGGCTGAACGCCGAGAGATAGGCGAAATCTGGAGGGGGGGGAGTCCCCGTCTGAAGCCGGGCCAAGGTAAACAATCTGGCCACTGACTGACATAGAAGAAGAGGGATCACTGCCCCACGTAGAATCAGCAAAGGCGCTGAGCACGATACCAGAAGGGTGATGCTGGAATAAAATCCCTCGGTTGGATGTGCCTTTCAGGTAACGGAGGACGCGCTTAGCAGCAGTCCAGTGGCAGAGCTGCGGCTTGGAGACAAATCTGCACAGGCAGGAAACAGTAGCCGCAATGTCCGGACGGGTGCAGACAGCAGTCCACAAGAGGCATCCAACAAGATTGCTATAAGGAATGCCCTCAGGGAGGGGCTGATCGTCTCGAGAAAAATTGAATTCATCACCAATGCTCCAAGGTAAGATCACGGGATTGCAAGAGGTCATGTTGAACAGCTGGAGCATGTCTTGAATATATTTCTCCTGGTGCAGAGTAATAGATCCATCAGGGTTGTGGTCGATGCCCATGCCCAAAACCCAAGTGCAAATTCCTTCATCGGTAATGTCAAAGCTAGATCGGATCATGTCGCGTAGTCTGCTCATCCACGTTTCTGAAGAGGGAAAAACAATTAGGTCATCCACATAGACCAAGATGATGCCTAATAAGGTAGGCTGCTGTGCGGAGGACCAGTGGAGGTACACGCCAGGGTCGCTAGTAGACGTGATGAATCCGTGTGAGGTCAAAAATTTGTCGAGTTTATTGCGCCATTCATAAGCTGCCTGTTTGGTGCCGTAGAGTGCCTTCTGGAGATGTCCGAATAATTTTGTACCAGTGCTGTCAAATTCCTTAAATCCTTCTGGTAAACTGATATATAATTCCTCGTTAATGTCTGCATATAAAAAGGCTGCCACAACATCAAGTTGATAGATGGGCCATTTCCATTGGGCCGCCATGGCCAGGGCTGTGCGGACAGAGGAGAAACTGACCACAGGAGCATACAATTTGCTTTTGTCGAAATCCTCGCCTTCTCGCTGGGCGAATCCCCAGACAACCCATCGGGCCTTGTATTTACGAATTGAGCCGTCCTTGTTTTTCTTGATAGTGAAGTCCCACTTAGTACTGAGAACTCGCTTGCCAGCAGGAATAGGGACGACTCGAAAGACGTTCCTCTCACGAATTCCATCATATTCCTTTTTGATCGCTGCTTTCCATTCTTTATTTTTAGGGCTATTGAGCGCCTCTCTCATTGTTTTAGGAGTTACGTTGCTGTTACTTTCTATATCTGTTTCTGCAGGCCCATGCTGAAGTAGGGTCATGACGGATTCTGTGGATTCACGCGGAAGGCATGGAGCTTCTGCCAGGAGAACATTTGCCCAATGCATTTGAAGGTGATCGTCCGTCACATGTTGGCCCACGAAATTAAGGGTATCAGGAGGTAAGGCTGTCAATAAGCTGTCACCGGAGTCCCGTAATTTGAATGAAGGTAATCTATGTCTCATTCCGCGTCGTAGATGTTGATCGGGTGTAGGTGTGGATATGACGACTGTCTCGTTAGGGTCATCAGTCGGTAATGTTGTCGCCGCCGTAGGATTAGAAGGGCCAGGTGGTTGGTCACGTGCCGCCGGTGGAGAGATGCTCTCTCCTCGTGTCGAAGAGGCAGAATCTGCTGGAGGTGCGGGAATGGAAGTGGCTTCCCAAGCCACGACCACGTCCTGGCGAAGTGTCTCCGGCGTTAAGGATGAGTCCATGATGGTAGGTGCAGAGTCCCCAGGATGGTCTTCGTCCGAGTGTGAATCTACAGCATGTCGTGGAGGAGGTCTCGCGGTCTTCGTTCGTCCGTCGTAAATTATCTCCGCTAAGTCCGTGGGCTCTTGGAAAGGTAAGATGCTCCCCGTGTCATGGACGTGGTCAGGGAAGTGGGAGAGAAGCTCACATTCGTCAAAAATAACACACCGGCTGGCTACCGTTCTCTTGGTCGTCGGGTTGTATATCAGCCAGGCGGGAGAACCAGGTGAGTTCCCCACAAAAATACCCTCCCAAGCCTTGTCGTCGAGTTTACGGCGAAGGGCAGCATCCACATGAACGTATGACTTGCAGCCAAATATCTTGGTGGTGCTGAGGTCTGGGATAATGTCCAGGGCCAAAGTAATAGGTATGCCAGCGACCTCTGTTCGATAGGTTTTGTTATGGATAAAGATGGCGTGCTTGAAGCCAAATTCCCAATAAGAGCGAGGTAGACCCGTTGTAGATAATAAGCATCTGGCCATTTCGGCCAACGTTCTCCATGGTCGTTCTGCCAGTGCGTTCTGGTGAGGGCTATATGGTGCCGAGAAGGAAAGCTCGATATCATGGGTGGCACATAATTGCTTGAAAGCAAAAGACCTGAAGGTAGCCCCATTGTCAGCCCGAATAAAGGAGACCTTGTGGCCCCATTTCGCAATTCTTGCTAGTAGCTCCGAGAGGACGTGTAATACTTGGCCCGTAGATTTGATAGGCTGACCCATGGCAGAGGAAGTCCCTCTGCAGAAAGCTCCGAAGAACTGATTATTGCCCTGTAGTGATGTCTCCATATGCCCCCATGTGTCCAGGTTGAGGGTGTAGAAGGGAGCCTGATGCCGTGACCCGGGTTCCCGACAACGGGCCGCCACGGAGGATTTGGCGATCGCGCACGGAGCACATGATTCAGCCTTGCTGAGAGAGCCAGGTATGCCAGTGGATCTCGAGATAGTGTTGCAGATGCCATCATGATGAATGTGGCCGAGACGGAGATGCCATAACTGGGCTGTGAGGCGGAAAACCCCACTGAGTAGGACCACTGAAGGTAAGGACCGGAGTAAAGGTGTAGGCATGATCAGCTCTGCCATTAAACCGTATAAGCCCCATTCAGGGATTCTTCGGATAGGAATCACTGCTCCATTTGATAGTGTCATGTAGCATTTGTCAGCGTAGGTAAAAGTGGCTCCGGCGTCCTGGGCTCGTCCTTGGCTGAATAGTTTGGAAATCCCGTGGGGGGCATACAGCACGAAATCAGGTGCATGAAGTACATCATTCAGGGTAGTTCGAACTTGACGCCCGTCCTGCGCGGTGTAAATCTCCATCGTTGTGCCATAACCATGCACTGTAGCAGGGACACCACTGAGCTTGTAGCGACTTGCAGGTGGAAGGTCAGTGTAGGTGTGGAACTCATGTCGGTTGGCATTGATAAATCTGGAAGCTCCTCCGTCGACAATCTGGACTTGAAGCTGCAACGGGGTATCAGCTTGGGCCATGAAGACTGTGGTCACATCCGTAGGTAGGCGGGGCATATCACGGGCAGCCACCATAAGCCATGTACTGACGTTCATGTCCATACAATCCGCCAAAGATGGGAACAAATCACAGGAGGAAGGAGCTGTCATGATGAGCTGAATGGCTGACGTGTCAAACCCCTTAGCTAAAGCCTGTAGTACTGGCGATGGAGAACTGAAACTGGTCGTGTTGTCGTCCTGTCCAGTGATGAACATTCCCGGTCCTGGACTGCCGTCACTCCGAAGGCAAAACTTCGAGTTGTGGAGAGAATTCGCAATCCGGGGAAGAACAATCGTACCAGGTAAGCCCCTCCATGAAGAGTGGTCTGCCCCCGCGAGGTATAGTATATCCGCCACTGTCTTTGGGGGGGTCCTCATGCTGATATAGTGATCCATAATCTCCCATTGTCGTCCAAAATTAGTCCACACAATCGTATCTCGAGTAGCTGTTGAACCAAGTGAGGTAGCCTTGACGCGTAAAGGGGTGCCCAATGCTCCAATAATGTCTGGAAGGGTTTCGTCCTCGTTGCCGCCCTCAATAAGGTAAGTGGGATAATTCATCTGAGTATCGGCCAAAAACCTGATATGTTTCAGGATGGAATGAAGAGACTCGTAGTTGTCCGGAGGGTAGCATTGTCCAGTCTCGAGAAAAGTAACTGGTGGAAGGGCCGTCCATGATGAGAAGGGGGTGGTCGATATTGAACCAGGTAAGCGCTCCCTCCACCGAGAGATGGCAGAACGCGGTAGCCCCAGGGGGTAGATGGCATGGAGAGCGAGAAGACGTTGATCTAGAATTGCGAGCGTATCGGGAGAATCACAGGTGCCAGAGAAAATGCCCACCGTTCTTCCTGTTTGCAGATGACCCGCCAATAGCGGTTCCAGCCCGCCGGAGAAGAAACTGACCCAGTGTTCGATGTGTCTTGGCAGTGGTGTGACATGGATGTCTCGCAATGTAACAGAAATCTTGTCTCGCGGCGCCGGTGCTGACAGCGCAAAGGTCCAGCAATCGAAAGGGCTACGCGGCGACTCGGTGGTGTAATCGTCCGGGTGATAAGCCTCGGTGAGATCCGGGAGACTGCTCGCCGTGGATGCCGAGTTAGTGGTCACGGCGGAGGGAATCATGCTCCAATCCCACATAGCAGCGCTGGTAGGTGTATCATCGATTTGAGTGTGTGGTGCACTGGTTTGTACAGCCGCAATGGTACCAGGGGTCACGCATAAGGAGTCGCGAATGAGAGGCTGCGGGTCCGTTGGTGCAGGCATGCTTGCGGAGGCTGTGAGAGCTGAAGGTAAGTACGTATACACCGGCTCTGTGAAGTCTTGGGACTGGGGTTTCACCCGTGGCTCATGGAATATCATGGGTGGAAAGTCGTACCCAGAGCTTGGGGAGGATATGTCACGCAATACTAGCGTGGTCATGGCGAAGCAGAAGTCCTCATAATCCACATAGCCTACTGGTTGTCCAACCGAAAGCATGACCCGAGGTTCCGACGGTGTCGGGCGCTGCATGTTATTTCCCTGCGTGCCATCCGTGGACCAAGAATCATTCCTCGCAGTTGGTCGAGTCGGGGGTCCAGGTCGCGTCATCGGGGGTGGGTCGGATAAGGGTCGTCCATCAACGTGTCTGCGCTGCCAGCACCGTGAATGATTGTGGTTTGATCTGCCACATCTCTCGCAGGGATTTCTCACAGGACGAGGATCATCAAGGTGCTGGGCCTGGCGTGGGGTAGCTGAAGCCACAAAAGCCGTGACAGGAGGACAGATTTCGATTGGGTCATCTCGCTCTGCAGCGGGGTCTTCAAGAATGATGTTACGAAAAGTTGCCCACGGTTCGTCCGGATTCATACGGCGATGACGTTTGAGAAAGATGCGGAGGTTGGGATAAGCCGCGCCATCAATGTGTGGGATAACATGGTGGTCGACAAAAGCCTGGTCACTGCAACCTCTGCTCAAGCGAATGAGGGTACGCCATGATGCATCTTTGCTGTTGATGAACTCGATAATGTGCTGCGACGGAAGTTGCCGAGACATTAGAACTGTGCTGGCGAGACACGCAGCGCGATTTTCTTCCAATTTAATCCATGATATAATGTTGCGCCATGCCAAGGCCCCATGGAAGGTCTCGGAAGTGGTGTCATCATCAAGCACGTTGATAGGCAGGGCGAGCTCGATCTCCGTGTGGGCTGCCTTGCACTGTCGCACGGCTGCAAAAGACAATGGAACAGGTCGCGCTGGTTGGCAGGTGTGCCGTTGCCAGACAAGGTTGCATCGAATTTATGAGAATGTGTGAAGTCCTTGAAGGAGTGCACCCAAGCAATCATGTCTGACCATGTAGGTTTTTCCGGGAGTTTGGGAGTCTTGTTGGTATCAATGATTTTCTTAGAAGAATGGGCTGACATGGTAACTTGTTCCATGAATGCCGATAGTAATGATTCATTTTTGTCTGCCTGTGAAGGAGAGGAAGGGGACGACATTGAAAAGGCTTGGAGTGAGGTTAGAGGTTAGTAGTATTTCCGGACAAAGAAAAATTGAAAATTTTCGACGTCGATGATGGTATCTGTCGTCGATTGTCGATAAAGATTTTCGAAAGGTATCACTGTTGACTTTAAGATCTATGCGCAACGAGTGAAAGGTATTTGTCGACGGGTAAAATCGCGCACAAGGATGTGTTGAGGCGTTGAGAAAATGCTTTTTGATGTACTATTGCTACTGACTTTAGAGTTTGGTCGCAGAGAGCAATACGAGATCTGTGTTATGAAGAAACTAGTAATGAGTTGAAATTACGAAAGTTTGTGTAGGGGTTGTTGAACCGTTCCTTGTTGGATTACCCTTGTTGTCGATCAGCACACTATTCTGTGTTGTATTGGAAGTCTAACAAAGCTAAAAAAGACGCTGATGGTGTTTTTCGACGAGTTAGCTAAGTTACTTCGTGTGAGGGCCCATAACCTATAGAAGGTGCAAGGGTGACTGAGACTGAAAGGTAAGAATGAGAAAGGGAATGGTTGCAAGAGTCACATGAGAGTGACTATAAATAGTGTTCCATGTGGGGGCGCAACCCCATTGCTATCAGGCCACTGTCTGTGCTAGACGGTGCTGCTATGGCTGGCAGTTATGATGATTAACTATGACTGACAGCTGCCTGTCGATATTCATAATGCGTGTTGTACGGGCACAGCAAGCACGTAACTGTATGCTAATTTTTTTTCAGCGACAGCCCAGCGACAGAAACGGTACGTCCAGCGACAAAGAGAGATACGTCTAGCGACCGCGAGTATACGTGGATTTCATAATATTATTAAACTTCGCTCTGAAACTCATAATATTATCACTTTCGGGACCCGCCCAGCGATCTGCTGATACGTCCAGCGATCATTAGCGCACCGCTAGCATCCTACTTTGCGGCATCCCATCATCGCGGCACTGACCGGTCAGAGAACGCTCGAACCGATCTCCCAAGAGACTATTGGCTTCATTAAGGCACCGCAATTGCCACTGCTTCTTTGCTTGCTCGCCTGTGGCACATGGCACCGCTAAGGCCGCACCGATCCCCGTAAACGAGTCCCGCCGTCGCTGCGGCGTCATGCGACAAATTTTAAAACCCTTATCTGTATAATTCGTTTACCCTAGGGCACGTTTTGCCAAAGATGTCAGCTTGCTTACAATTTGGCCAAAAGACACCCACAGGCGGGGTCTGGGGGTCAATTAGCGCAGGATTATAGGGATGGGTGGGTGGGTTCGCGCGAAGCCTAGATTAGCTGAGCGCGAAAGCAGAGAGTGCCTAGGCTCGTGGCTAGCTACGGCTTATAGGCACGGGCCAGCTAGAGCTGACCGTTGGGGAAGTCGTTGGTCGTTGGCTGCGTCTAACTGTTCGGGCAAGGTGGTTGCCATGCAGGCGAGACGAGCCGATATTAACGGTACCAGTAACCGCTAGAGTTACTGTCACGTACACATGATATTGGATATGCAAACCTCTAGATTCAAATCAATCTGACCATTTACCCTAGGGCACGTTTTGCCAGTAACCTAAAGCCAAAGGCTTGCACAGCCAGAATTAGTGTTGCGGGGGGGACGGAGTGAGCCAGCCGAAGAACCGCCAAGCAGCAGGGGTCGGGGTCATGGTTGGGTCAATATATTTTCCTTCGGTCACCGAGCTGTTTTTGGCCCAGCCACCCATGAATTTGATTACGGGGAGGGGGGCGCCGATGGAGCTGGCAGCGGACGCTGCGCCTTTCCGTAGGTTGTGCGATGTCCACTTGAAACCGGCGGGGGCGGCGGAGTTGACGGTACGGAGGGCGAGGGTGAGCCAGGCGGAGATGGTGGCCGCGGCGCCCCACTCGGCGGAAGGTTCAGCAGGGGAGCAGCTCCAAAAGGCGAGTGGGGGCGGCGTGTTGTAAAATTTTTTGCAGAAAGTCGCGCGCTGTTCCGTGTAGTAGATGAGAAGGTCTGCCAGGACGGGGTTAGCTGCGACCGGGATAGCGATGACATGTTTATCTGCCGCGTCGCGGCGCTGGTCTCCTTTAGATTTACGTACGAACAGGCAAATTTGTTGAGAGGGCTTGTCGACCACTAGGTCGCCGGTCTGGCAGCGGGCGCCCGTTTCGCGCCCGAAAATCGCGCATGAGGATGTGTTGAGGCGTTGAGAAAATGCTTTTTGAGGTACTATTGCTACTGACTTTAGAATTTGGTCGCAGAGAGCAATACGAGATATGTGTTATGAAGAAACTAGTAATGAGTTGAAATTACGAAAGTTTGTGTAGGGGTTGTTGAACCGTTCCTTGTTGGATTACCCTTGTTGTCGATCAGCACACTATTCTGTGTTGTATTGGAAGTCTAACAAAGCTAAAAAGTACGCTGATGGTGTTTTTCGACGAGTTAGCTAAGTTACTTCGTGTGAGGGCCCATAACCTATAGAAGGTGCAAGGGTGACTGAGACTGAAAGGTGAAAATGAGAAAGGGAATGGTTACAAGAGTCACATGAGAGTGACTATAAATAGTGTTCCATGTGGGGGCGCAGCCCCACTGCTATCAGGCCACTGTCTGTGCTAGATGGTGCTGCTGTGGCTGGCAGTTATGATGGTTGGCTATGACTGACAGCTGCCTGTCGATATTCATAATGCGTGCTGTACGGGCAGAACAAGCCCGTAACTGTATGATATCGCTATGTGATACAATATGTAGTACCAGTACAATCTGGGATTGTGTACACGGCTGTAGATACTTCAACAGAGAGGTCCGCCGCCTCTCCGGGCTCGGTGCGAAGTGCCCACAGCAAATGCCATAATACCAAAATACCAGTGTCACGGGCAATCTGCTAGAAGGTGGGTGAGCGGCCTACTTTAACTATTATCGGACACTGCCAGCCAACGCTCTGCTATCTGTTCATTTCTGCAACCGTTTCACGAGCTGATTAAGTTTTTGTCGGCAATTAATCTTGTTATTTCAGTGTTCGAGTTCCTTCGAGGTATGAGACTCAATCTGCGGTTTTGGCCGACAGAGGACTTCAAACCAGCGCCAGACGAAAAACTTGTGTTGTCCCGGGCCCGGGACCCGGCTCTAGTTTTACCACACGGCGGCACTTCCTCTTCACAGCGACTATCTCGCCAGCGCGGCAACGCTTCATTCGACAGTGCGGCACGAGGAGACGGCGAGGAGTCGCGCCGGACGGAGGTGCGGAAGGAATACTACTGCCACTGGTGCAGCACCAGCCTCGTGCTGTCCGCGACCGAGTTTCCGAAGCACAAGCAGCTTCACCAGCGAGACGGTGACTGATATAAGCAACCCCAAAATAAAACCGTCACGGCACCAACACGATATAACCGTTAATGATAATGGTTTATTTTAGGAATTTGCTAGAGAGATCCCGGGGATCTACATCCCCTTGCCAATTTTGGACATTTCTTGTACTATTACAATACCATGCCGTACGATAAGCGACCAAATTAATTTGAAAAATCGAAGTGCCAAAATACAGTGTGTAACACCATGTAACACCTGACTCAGCACTAACCCCCGTCCTCTACAGAGCGCCACACCGCGTGACGCTTAGCCCTTTTTTGTACGGATTCCTAGAGTGATATACGCGTTCATTTTTTGCGTTTTACCTGTATACCAGTACGGACACACGTAGCCCCGGGCGGCACGCAGTATCCTGAAAATGTAAAGCGAGATATATGAAAATAAGAAGTCCCTCTTCCTGTTTTCAACTTCAAAGACTGTGAATAAATAAGAATATCGTCGGCGAGCTCGTCGATGTCCTCAATAGAAGAGGATAATCACCAGCCCGTCCCCCATGACGGCGCCCCTCCTTCCACTACTCCGGAACCATCGACGCCGCCTACCATCGACGTGCCTACTTGTGTATGTGTGTGTTTGCTTGTGTGTGCATTTGTATTTTCTAGTGTGTGATGTGTTGATGTGTTTGCTGGTGCATGTGTGTGTGGGTGTGTGTAGGTGGGTGTGTGAGCGTGTGCGTGTGTGTGTTTTGTGGTGTGTTTGCTAGTGCGAGTGTGTGTATATTTGCTTGTGTGTGTGCATTTGCATTTCCTGGTGAGTATGTGTCTGTGCGTGTATGCTGGTAGGTGTGTGTGTGTGTGTGTGTGTGTGTGTGTGTGTGTGTGAGCTTGTGCGTGTGTCAGTGTGTGTGTTTTTGGGTGAGTATACGCGTTAATTAGTGTGTGTGTGTGTGTGTGTGTGTGTGTGTGCATTTGCATTTCCTGGCGTGTATGGGTCTGTGCGTGTATGCTGGTAGGTGTGTGTGTGTGTGGGGTTTCAGGTGTGTAGGCGCGTTAATTTGTGTGTGTGTGTGTGTGTATTTGTTTGTTTGTGTGCATTTGAATTTCCTGGTGAGTATGTGTATGTGCGTGTATGCTGATAGGTGCGTGTGTGTGTTTGCGTGTGCGTGCGTGCGTGTGTGTGTGTGTGTGTGTGTGTGTGTGTGTGTGTGTGTGTGTGTCTGTGTGAGAGTGTGTATTTGTACTCGCTGGTGCGTGCGTGCGTGTGTGTGTGTTTGCTGGTGTGTGGTAGTGTATGTGTGTGTGTGCGCGAGTGCATTCGCTGGTCTAAATGGGTGCATGTTTGCTGGCTTGATTGTTAATGTATGTGTGTGTTTGCTGGTATGTGTACGCGTTGACTTGTGTAGGTGTGTGTTTGCTTGTGCGTGCATTTGCATTTTCTGGTGTGTGATGTGTTGATGTGTTTGCTGGTGCATGTGTGTGTGTGTGTGTGTGTGTGTGTGTGTGTGTGTGTGTGTGTGTGTGTGTGTGTGTGCGTGTGTGCGTCAACTGGTGTTTGTGAGATAGAGAAAGAGAGAGAGAGAGAGAGATATTGTGAATGTGTGTACTTGCATTTGCTTATCTGTGTGTGTGTGTGTGTGTGTGTGTGTATGTTTGCTAGATCGTGTGTGTGTGTACTGGGGTGTGTGAGTGTGTGTGTGTGTATGTGTGTTTCCGTGATTGAGTATGTGGTAAAGAAAGGATGAGGGGGAGAAGGTGAGGGAGCGAATGGTTTGGTGTGGGACCCGTGCAGTTCATGTTTTCTCGAATTTCTCTAGAGACTCTAGTTAGATATACATCGGCGACAATACCTGAAGATAGTCTTGTCGTGTGCGATGGGCGGTCTGCCCTTCTCCTCCTCATTTGCTGGTGTGTGGTATTGTAAGAGAAGCAACGGTTATGTAGCGAAAAGGCAAAAGCTAGCAGGCTTCGCACGGCGTGACGGCGGCAATCGAGTCGGACTCTGCGCATGCCGCGAAACTCTGGAGGGGGGTGTATCCCTATACAGTCTACTCTTGACAGATAGGATCAGCAACTAACTTTAAATGATAACACGGTTCTATGTAATTGTTTGCTTTATTTGGTTTACGTGCATACATGCATCGTGACATCCTGTCAGCCACAACCAATTGGTGTTGCAGGTTAGTGTTGCTGCTCTTGCTGCTATTGTAATTGATAATGATTTTGTTACTTGCATATGTTGTGCTTGTTAGCTTTGTTGTCAAGAATGTTGTTGATGTATGTTTATCATGCTACAGTTTGCTAATGCTTCTGATGTTGCTGGCATGCCGATGCTTTCACAATTGCTGTTACTGCCACTGCTGTTATTTTTACTTATTGCTGTTTATGCTTCCTGAAAATGCCACTATTCCCGCTACATGGGGATGCACATTTCGCTCCTGCTGTATTGCCACCACAGATGGTCCATTTGCACTGCCATTGTTGTTGTGATTTATGCATCTAGTGACGACGGTGCTGCGGCTGCTGAAAAGGCAAGGGTATGGTATGGCAGTAACCATCAAGAACACAGCACGATGACCAGCTCGCCCTCAGCCAAAGTGGGCATGTTCTCCAATCACAACACACACGCGCGTACACACACACAAACACACACACACAAACACACACACACACACACACTGATGCGCCCATTGTTCCCAAACACACACACACACACACATATACCCCATCAGAAGACCGATGCAATCATGTTGAAACTGCCCGAGTATGCAAGGAAGCGCAAAACGTTATAAGACTTGATTATTACATAGCTATGTTAATATGCTTTGGTGCTGTCATGGTGGTGAAGTGTTAGGTGGTGGGGTTGGTGTTGTACAATCGCAGCCCTATACTGACGGACCGCAGCGCGTCCGACATCTCCGTCACTCCAAAACCTGCTGGGAGTTATCGCGGCGTTTTAACTGAGGCTTCTCACCTGAAGTGTCCTTTGGGCTCAGCATAGTGAGTCAGAATGGGCCATGCGAACCTAGAAGACGTAGTGACTGGGTAGCCCGTCACCGTCACTGCAATAGCTGTAGGTCCCCGTCGGGCCAAGCCGACCACGACTGTCGTTTTGAAGCGTTTTAGTCACAGCAAACGTCAAAACTCCCTTGCCAACAGTCGCTACTCCATCTACGGCGGTTGACCTGCCACTTTGACGAAGAAAAACGGCGGCGGTAAGTGGTGACGACAAGGCACAGTGTACGCATTTTCGCACAAAGGCATACAAAACGCACCGCTCATCCGCGTCGGCGTTTTTTCGCAATCTGCACCTGTAGAACAGAGCGCACAGAAAGAACGATTGGAAAGGATAAACAAAAATCCGCTTTGGACGTCAGCTAAAAAATACTCTTTCCTACTATTGTATCTTGTTTACCGGTTGGAAGGGCAAGTGGATGCTCCAGTATTCAAGCCGGAGTAGGCGGTGGTGGTTGACAAGAGAGTGGTGAGACGGTAGCATGCTTACCGTTCCGTGCTGCAAGAACGACCCGCCTGTAGCCGCCTGAGCACCAATTGACCGCCCACCACCGGCAACAAGTGCGTTTATGAAAGATTTGAAGGTTTGCTGGTTGTGGAGGACAATGTCTGTGTTCGCGCTACACAATCGCGGCTGGGGTGGCCACGGGTTAACGAGGGCGTACGGCGGTTTGGTGCCGCGTCGAAAACGTCGCTAGTACATGTTTTCCGACCAAAATTAGCGCGCACGCTTTTGCGGTACTTAAGAACGCCGTGGTGTGTGTGTGTGTGTGTGTGTGTGTGTGTGTGTGTGTGTGTGTGTGTGTGTGTGTGTGTGTGTGTGTGTGTGTGTGTGTGTGTGTGTGTGTGTGTGTCTGTGTCTGTGTGTGTGCGAGACAAAAAGAGAGGAAAGGGCGGATATGTTTGTGTGGGTGGGCGGGGACAACTCACCGGTCTAACAATGCCAGCCTCGGACAAGAGCTCCAGCAACTGCCGCTTCAGGCTCGCAAACCACAAGCCTTGGCCCACTCCTGGCTCTCTTTCCGGCATATGTCAAGCGTGGTGGCACCGGAGAGGTCAAGTAGGTCCGGAAAGGTCCGGAAAGGTGCCAGGTTCGGCGTTGACGGACGGAGAAGGGTTGTCCGGGCGGCCTCGGCCTCTATGCCGCGAGCGAGCGGAGATGCTTTCGTCGGCAGCAACGGTGCTTCACTCATTTGTTGCTTCTCTATCTATGCAAATCTGTGATGGACACATGCAAGACGCCAACCTACGCAACGTCGCGAGGCGACTGGGCGCGCGCATCCGCTGTGTTGACTCCTACTACAGAGGCGATGGGCCGTGCGCTGACTAGAACCGGCCGGGCCAGCGGTCGCTCCTGTATCGCATGCATGTACGCGTACGTCGGATGCACAAGGGCGTACGTGCCGTACATGGGGGATCTCCATCCCGGGGATGTAGATCCCCGGGATCGATATAGACAATTCCTTATTTTATGTGGTGCTAGAAAAAACGTATGTTCTACGACAACGCGAAACGGTGTTTTGTCCCGTCGTTTGTCATTTACGGTGACGTTTCGTCATGTAAATGGGATGTAACATGTTATTTATGAGTCGGAAACAACTCGACGCTGTCTCATCTAGTGTCCTACGCTAGCACCGGAAGGAAAAAGGGGTTCTTAGCCTTGAGCAATATATGTGAGCCTCAAAACTTGCTAGACCATCTTTGATTTTGAGGGCCGAGGCGAGTTAAATATTTATGTTGTTGAACCAGTCATGTGTCGCTCCTTTTCGTCCACAGTCGCAGTAACTGCGCCCTAATAGTAGGTCGAGCGTATGCGGCTTGGAATTTAGTTTGCGTAAACCTTCTCATTATTCTGCACAATCGCATGCATATGTACACACACACACACACACACACACACACACACACACACACACACACACACACACACACACACACACACACAAACCCCAACCCCGCTCCACAGCTATTACCACCGTGACATCTGCTACGGATACCTAGAGTCCTACCCAGCAGTGCCGGAACGACATATATACAATCAACATATTTTGCGATTGTATGTTTCCTCCTCCCTCTACTGGCGGGTAGTGTCTCAGAATAATACCGAGATACCAGTGTGTCGGGCAATCTGGCAGAACGTGGTTGAATTTTGCGGACGTTTTGCTGGTGCCCTATTCGTTGGTCGAAAACGCATACCCTTTTTGTAGTACCTAGGTACTATTAGCGACCGTAGTTGGATAAGTACAGGTACCTGTTATTATTTTCCCGTGGAACGCGTTAATACCGAATCTTTACAGGTACATGTACGGGTACCTGTACCTGTAACGTTACCCGCGGGCCTAAACTTATCTAGCTAGATAATAATTTCTAATAATTAATAGCAGCGGAGGGCACCAAGCAAGGAGAAGAAAAGACAGTAATCCAATCGATAAATTTAATCCAATCCAAGACTTATTCCAGGCCAGTTTGGAAAAACCCGTTTTTTTATTCCCCTGGAGCGCGTTATTACCGATTCTTTACAGGTAACGATTCCCGCGGCGGGCAATAGCTTCAAAAATGTTTGTGCAAATGATGAAAATCATTCTGAGTAGGGGTGATGTATCCTTCCTCTGCTGCTGATGTACGGGTACGGTTGGGTAAACTTTTTTCACACCCGTTAGGGCACGGTACCTGTAAGCCAGCTGCCCTCGTGTTTGTCATGTGGTGGTCCTTCACAGGCTTAGCTCTAATACCGATTACTCGCCATGATTTCAGACAGTCCGTCGCCTCGAGCCCCACCTGTAAGGATTGCCACTGATGTATACGGTAGTAAGTATTAAGGACGAATGATCGGTTGTCCCATCGCTATCTATTTTCTGTACAGCTGTCTCCACCCGCAGCTACGTCTGTCGCATCATCACTACGTTTTTGTCGCCTCTTCCTCTACTTGTAGGTTTACAGACGTTGTGTCCAGCCAAGTGCCGTCCAATGCGTCTGTGGCAGAGCGGATCAATAGAAGGTATACACAATTAGTCGATAAGCCGTCACACCCTAGACACTAATGTAAAAGCAATCTTCTTAGCCCGTTGCAAGTACCCGCTTTGGCTCAGCATGGGGACCGGCATCTCTAAGAAAGGCTTTAGGGTCCAGCGTCGGGCAGAAGACGCTCGAGCCGCGGATAATGAGAGGTCGACGAAAAGGGAAGCGGAGGAGAGGCGGAATGCGGCAAAAAAAACAGAGGAGGCAAGCGATGCGGAAGCTGAGAGGGCGAAGCGGGAAGCGGAGGAAGGGATGCGGCTCAAGTTTGCTGAGTTGCGGCAAGAGGTCAGGGCTGAGCTCCAGCGGAACGGCGAAGAACGTGCAGGGGAGGCGCACCTTGCGGAAGAAGAGAGAGCGAAGCGTGAAGCGGAGGAGAGGATGCGGTTCGAGTCAGAGTTGCGGCTCGAGTTATTGGCTGAACTGCGGCAAGAGGTCGAGGCTGATCTCCAGCGGAACGCAGATGAAAGTGCAGAGGCGGCGCGCGTTGCGGAAGCTGAGAGGCGTAAGCGTGAAGCGGAGGAGAGGATGCGGCTTGAGTCTGTGTTGCGGCTCGAGCTAAAGGCTCAACTGTGGCAAGAAATGGAGGCGGTTCTCCATCGGAACACAGAAGAAAGTGCAGAGGCGGCTCGCGTTGCGGAAGCTGAGAGGGCGAAGCGGGAAGCGGAGGACAGGACGCGGTTCGAGTTGGAGTTGCGGCTCGAATTAAAGGCACAAATTCGGCAAGAGTGGGAGGAAAATTTCCAGCGAAACGCAGGAAAAAATGAAAAGGTGACCCGCGCTGCGGAAGCAGAGAGTGAAAATACGCGTGAAGTAGCGGATGAACAGACGGAGCGAGAGGTGGAACCAATATCAAGGGGGGATGCCGTCGCTACGATTCAACTGACGGCGGAGGGTACGCCGGAGGTGCGCGTTTATTTCTAGTGCCGACATGTGGAGGGGCGACTTATTGATACTGTTGATTATCGCGGAGTTGTCGCACGTGAATTGACAACTTATAAATGCACAGGCCCAACAAAAGCTTGCGTCAAAGATCCAAGTAGCTGACGATGGCGATAAGACGCAAGTGTTTACACGGAATGAACTCGGAGCCCGACAAGAAGCGAAATCAGGTATACAACGACGTGCTAGATATGTGGCGATTATCCGGTGATTCGTTATTTCATCGACAATGCAACAGAGAGAGCGCGCGGGGGGGGGGGGGGGGGGGGGGGGGGGGGGGGGGGGGGGGGGGGGGGGGGGGTTAGCAAAGTATCGAAAAAGAACAAATAAAAGTGATCACTTGTTAAGCCCATTTGGCTTGTACTGACTGCCACTGCTTTCACCTCTTGATACTCATTCTACACAACTGCCATGTATCTGAAGGGTCGTCTTTTGAATTCGACGCCTTCTTGTCGCATAACCGGGGTGAAGACAAGCACGCCCACGCCAAGGTGCTACGCCCATCTCCGATTACTATTGAATACTTGAAGTATTACTTCACGACCAGAGCGAAAGGTTCTTACTAAATTGCCATGGCAGCTTTTGAGCTGTGTGTGTGTGTGTGTGTGTGTGTGTGTGTGTGTGTGTGTGTGTGTGTGTGTGTGTGTGTGTGTGTGTGTGTGTGTGTGTTTGTGTGTGTGTGTGTGTGTTTGTTTATTTACATGTGCATTAATGGTTGCGCTATTCCTATCATAGTGATGTATGCAGATGGTTATAACAGTTTTTGCACATCAATGACACCATCTGTCTTGAATCGATGTTCCACTTTAGCTGTTTGTTGACATATAAATCCGGGTTTTAATATGCATGGAATGTGTAGTGAAGATATCCGCATGCCATATTGACTTACTTCAGAGTTTTTGGCAGAATCTTTGTATGTGTGTTTGTTTGATTTTTTTCTCGGTTTCGTATTATTTATGGTATTATGAGTGGGAAGTTACAAATTTGTCCTCCGATGCAGCCTCAGAGATCCGTTGTTATGAATTATTGTTCCATTTCAGCTGTTCATTGACATAGAAATCCGGGCTTCAATATGTATGGAAGGTGTAGTCAAGATATTCGCATGCCTCTATTTATGTGAAAGGACAATGCGTATGTCATGTTCAGAAGAGCGTATGCTTCTTTTTAAACTGCATCCATGCAAGCTCGTTAGGCATTGTTGTTGAAAGCATGATTGACCGTGGGAAGCCGGCATGTGATGATTTTTTCTCCCGTCCTTCTTAATTATCATCTGCTTGCCCGAGAAATTCCGCTGAAACAAACCCGTTTTGACATATTTATTTTTTATCACTTTATTTATTTATTTTTATCACTTATTTATTTATTTATTTATTTATTTATTTATTTATTTATTTATTTATTTATTTATTTATTTATTTATTTATTTATTTATTTATTTATTTATTTATTTATTTATTTATTTATTTATCTATTTATTTATTTATTTATTTATTTATTTATTTATTTATTTATTTATTTATTTATTTATTTATTTATTTATTTATTTATTTATTTATTTATAACACTGTTTTCACACTATCTCGTCTTTGTTTCCACTGGTTGATGAATAGTGAAACGCATTATTTGCCTTTTTATGAAGGACCACCCTTATTTTCTCCACCGCCAGGGCCACACCGAGGCCGACCTGCGGGCGCACGAGCAGAACGTGGCGAAAGCGGCGGCCGAGCTGGCGAAAAATGAGCAATGGTGCAAGGAGGACAAGGGCGGTCTGTTGTTGGAGAGACTGACGCCCATTCGCTCCGGCGGCAGTTGGTCGTGGCGCTTTGCCGACTCGAGACTGATCTTAGAAGGTAAGAGCGGCGCATTAGCAGACTTTGACTCGGCACCGACTGTGTGCATCCCTTGTTGTCGTCGCACAATTGTTTTTTACCTTGTTTGTGCCATACCCTATTGTAACCCCTTTCATTAGCTCAACGAATACTCTTACGCGATTGTATTTGTCCGTTGTCTCTCTTTCGTCGCCACTTTGATGCCTTTGCCCAGCAACTCAGGCGCTAACCTTAATTAATCACCGCCTAAGTTGCCAATGTTATGATTACAAATATTGTGGTTCACCCTTGTCGTGGATGATGTGTGCTTGATTACAATTATCATTTCCTCGGTCTTATTCATAGAAACTCCCCTGTTTTGTTGTCATCGTACTATTACCTCCGCCGCCGTATATTCTGCCCAACGTCACTCAATGTGAAATGCGACAATGATATGTGCGCTGTCCTTCCGTCACAGGTTGGGGACTGGGCGGTGAGGCCGTCACCGCACTCGTCGCCCTTCTTCAGCCTTGCCCCAACCTCGACGGATCTTGGGAGGTGCTGCCGTCGCTGACGACGCTGAACCTTGGACGTGAGTGGCTGCGTTGCGCAATTTGTAGTATTTTCAATTGATACATACCAACTCCCAATTTTCTTAGCTCAACATCATTTCCTTATGCTCCTCCTCCGTCCCCTCCACTCTCATGAATGCAAACTTCGAAATACGCCCACCCATCCCACCACCGCTGACATCCTTTTGAGCCGACTGACAACAAAAACAACTTTTTGAGCCGCAAAGTTCAATTTTGTTTGTTCTGAATTCGAAACCTGCGAACAACGCCCATTGATCCCCCCTGACATCTGAATCTGCGAAGAACCCTTAACCCCAAACAGAAGCATGTGAGCCCGTATTTAAGTACAATGGATGAGTTGACCGTAGTGGTCTTATTTAAATAGAAACACGTATCATAAACACAAAGGCCTTGTTTTTGAGAGTATGTGTTAAAATGGATTTCAGCGTAAAAGTCAAAGGGTTTAGTGAGGCAATAGTTTTACAATTGGATGGTTTTCTTTTCAAGTCGACGTACTTTGTTGTTATCATAATTTGTTTGTTGTGAAATCAGAATCTGCGAAAAACCTTAAAACCCACTCACCCCCCCCCCCACCACACCCCCCCCCCTCGTTCACCCGCGTCCAACATTGACACCATCTCCTCTACATGCAGGCAACGGTATCGGCGATGCGGGAGCCGCTGCGGTGGCCGGGGTGTTGGAGCCGAGGAGGAATGGGGACGGCAGCTGGACGCCCTCCACCGCACTGACGGAGCTGAATCTTTGGGGTGAGTGGGTACTGATTGCGATGGTTGTGACAAAGGAAGAATGAGGCTGCTCGTCTGTATCCATTGTTGGTTCTCAAATACATTTATTTACCTTTAGGGCCGTCCAAACCCTAAACCCGTTGAAACTCTTTATAAACATCGCCTCACCATCCGTCTAAATAAGAAAAATCATATTATTCGTCCATTCGTTGCCGTGTTTGTTTTTTCTTTTTATCAATAAATCTGATTTTAGTTGCGCTGTTTCGTATTTTCGACCGATTATATTACTCCGAAAAGTTTCAATGAATTCGAAACGGCGACATTGGCTGTCATCGCTAAACATTGATTACAAAAAGGGACTTTGCACGGTATCTCGCGTAATTTAGTCTGTTTTCGAAATACCGTCCGCGCTAAAATCATTTGACCCTCAAAATGATATTGTGGCGAGCGGCTGCTGTGCGAGATGCACCTTTTGGTCCCCTTTCCACTGCTAACCACGAGAATAAAAATAAAATGTCGTTGGTTTGCCATCATATAGAAGCCTGTGAACCCGAATTGAAGGATAGTGGATGTGTTGACCGTAGTGGTCTTGTTTTAATAGAAACATGTATCAAAGACACAATGGCCTTGGTTTTTGAAAATATGGTAAAATTTTTTTATGTGAATAAGTAAGGATTTCTGTGAGCAAGTCAAAGGGTTTAGTGGGGCAGTGATTGCATGTTGCAGAAATTCGGATTGTTTTCTTTCCAAGTCCACTTCCTTTTGTGTTATCATAATTTGTTTGTCGAGACATCAAAATCTGCGGAAAAACCCTAAAACCCAGCGACTCCCCCACCTCACCCCCCCATCCTCGTTCACCCGCGTCCAACGAATATTGACATCATCTCCTCTACATGCAGTCAACCAAATCGGCGATGCGGGAGCCGCTGCGGTGGCCGGGGCGTTGCAGCCGAGGAGGAATGGGGACGGCAGCTGGACGCCCTCCACCGCACTGACGGTGCTGGGCCTTGGAGTTGAGTGGGCGCTGATTTTGATGGTTGTGACAGAGAAAGAATGGGACTGCTCGTTTGTATCCATTGTTGGCTGTCCAAAACTTTTTTCATCATATTAATCGTCCATTTGTTGCATGGTTTATTTCACAACCACATCCATGGGGTTGAGTGTGTGCTATGTTTTGGTTGCCATTCAAACTTACGACTCGAGCATCCACTACTTCAACTATGGCGCTTTCTCGGCTTTATTGTGCACCACCCCCACCACTGCCGACATCCATTTGAGCAGACTCACTAATAGGAATTTCTCGGACCCTCCGATGCGCCTTTGAAATGGAGCGCTTGATGATTCGAAATTCGCTCTGTCGACGGTTGCGCACCCGACCCTATCAAAAGCAACTCTTCCCTTTTCGCTGAACCTTTGATTTATCCCTTCATTGAATGCTATCGAAACGGACCATTCGCGGCTCGCTCTGATGTTTGTCGTATGAGATGCACCTTCTTGCCACCTTTCCATTGCTAACCACAACAAAAACAATATGCCGTCGGTCAGCCGCCATTTGTCAAATAGAGGCATGTGAACCCGAATCACAACACAATGGATTTGTTGACCGTAGTTCAGACTTGCTTCGGGGGCTGCACTTCAGTTTAAAATAGAAGAAGCTGTCATAGCCACAAAGGCCCCGGCGGTTTGAACAATTTGCTAGGAAATTATTTCTGTGTACAAACCATAGATAGGGTTATTGACGATGGTGCAGTCCGTCCGTGTATTGAAATCACGACGTACGTCCTTATGCATCCTCCCATATGTCGTTTGGCTTTCGGTCTTGTTCCATCCACTCACCCGTCATCTGTTCCTTCATAAATCAGCCCAGCGAGCCTATGACTAAAGTGGTTGGTCGATGGGGCGACTATAAAACCTAAAACACACCTAGCTACATCATTTGAATATTGTTGTTCATTTCCATACATAATGTCTTTCCTCGCCCAATCACGCATTGTGTTCCCCAACAGTTTTGATATTGATGTCGCCCACCGCCTCACACCGACCCCATGCTTTGCTTTGCTTACTGCAGCCAACCGAATGGGCGATGCGGGAGCCGCTGCGGTGGCCGGGGCATTGGAGCCGAGGAGGAATGGGGACGGCAGCTGGACGCCCTCCACCGCACTGACGGTGTTGTATCTTCAAGGTGAGTGGGTGCTGATTTTTTTATGGTTGTGACAGAGGAAGAATGAGGATACTCGTGTCTATACATATCTTCCCTCCGATGAGATGAGATGAGATGTACCTTTTTGTCGCCTGTCCACTGCCAAACACGAGAGTAAAAATGTATCCTTAAACAGAGAATAACAATATGTGTTTTGATAGTTTGCACGATAAGGGTTTCTGTGAAGAGTAAACGGGTTATTGACGGTGGCGCAGTCCGTGCGTGTATTGAAATCACGACGCCCTCCCTTTACACATCTATTTAGGCATTCACTTTTACCCCTTCCACTCACCCTTCGCATGTTTCTTTATAGATTTGTCCATTGCCATGTGAGGCCCCACAAAATGAGGAACGTGGCTGGTCGATGGCGCAACTATGAAAGAAAAATACACCTTGCTACATTTATTAAAATATTATTGTTCATTTTCGTCCACCGCCCTGACGGAGGTGTGGCTTACTATGGGTGAGTGGGTGTCGATTTTATGGTTGTGGCAGAGTACGAGTCTGGGTGCTCGTTTGTATTGCTGGTCTTACCTTTTAGGGGAAAAGCACTTGCAACGACGAGCGTGTCGATGTTGAAGCGCCACAAGATTATAACATGCTCATGTAACATAGCAACTCGCTCGTTTAGCATTGGATAGATTTTGATCAGCTCCACCCTCAGCCACCTCCCATAACACATTATGCAGCGACGACAACATTTTCAATATAACTTGGTTTTTTCATAATAATGAGTGGTTTATTCTCAAACCGAACTCCGCAAAAAACGCCCAATTACCCCCTCGTTCACCCGCGTCCAACATTGATATCCTCTCCTCTACATGCAGACAACCGAATCGGTGCTGCGGGAGCCGCTGCGGTGGCCGCCGCGTTGGAGCCGAGGAGGAATGGGGACGGCAGCTGGACGCCCTCCACCGCACTGAGGGGGCTGGATCTTAGACGTGAGTGGGCACTGATTTCGATGGTTGTGACAGAGGAAGGCTGAGACTGCTTGTGTGTATCCATTGCTGACCGTCTTTTCGCCTTCATTAACACCGTCAGTCCGTCCAGATCAACTTATAAGTGATATCGGTTCTATTCTTTCCACTCATCTAATTTATATTCTCTCTTGACTGAAGGGAACCAAATCGGCGATGCGGGGTGTTGGTGGTAATACCTTTCGCCTTATATAAACAGCGCCCGTCGTGTCTCTCCGTCGCCTCAGTCCATATTCCCACTCTTTGCAACATAAAAGTTGAGTTCTTTCACTAAACACACATCCGGCTTCATCACAACTTGATTACACATACTATTGCGCAGTCGAAGTGCCTCGATTCGGCTATCTCCACAACACCGACCCCTTCCCTTCGACCCTCTCACCAGACATCACCAACCGAACGGGTCGCCCGCAGAAAAAGAATGGATCGTTGCATTGCTAAAGCGCTCCCAAACCAAGAATTAACACAATAAGCTCATTGTTACTCACACCCTCATTCTTAGTAATATGTTGTTTTCACAGCTCCGCCCACAGACCCCTCACTTCGAGGCGCGCCACCGACGAGAAGTCGATACATGAATGGCATCTCATATATTTGGAAGAAATGCTTATTATTGTTTCATGATCTTCTTGTTTACATATTATTTATGTGGATTTTCCATTTGACACGTTTAACATGCCAACTCTCTCACAATCATTCGCACTGTCATCATCCTTCAAACAACACACACACTCCGTTCGCCTTTCTTTCCCTCTCCCTCATCACTCCGCCTCTGCCCTCTCTCCCCCTCCATTATCATACCCCTTGCCCAGGTCACCCACCGAAGGCCACACTTTCAAAATAGAGAACCGCGTCAGGCTTTCCACCCAAAATGAGATTACTAATTAAATAAAACCAAAAGAATTGCCTACTGAATTAAATCAACACATTTCTCAGTCGATCGTGGCTTTGAACATTGATCACTTGTAATCAAGCATTGACTGGGGGTCAGGCTGCGGAATTTGTCAGACTGTAAAGGGGGAGGGTGCATTTTATTACAAAATAATATCGCTGAATCTTGTTGTCTGACTGTACCGCCACGTCGCTACCCACCTCGCTTACCCCAAATCTGCAGGGAACAACATTGGCGAAGAGGTAACGAAGGCGGTGAGGGAGGCGGTGGCGGCGCACAACAGCCGCCTGCCCCCCGGAATGGAGAAGCTTTATATTCCTATCTAATTGTGTCAACAGACTCGTGGACGGGAAGACCACAGCCGAGTGATGCCATCCGATATCGACTCGGCGGTGGCGTGTGTCAAAGTTGCAAAACTGTCGAGGCGCCTTTGTAATGGATGTAACGCCGTGTTTACAGTCCCTTCGCAATTTTCAAAATCCGCAATGACTCTGTAGATTACGACTCTTTAGATCACCGCATTGCCGTTCTATATTGTCAGCATGTTATCCAGTGACACTTTGGCAACCTCATTGTGATGTCCAACTCAGTGCTACTCAAAGCTTGTTGAGTGCTAATCGAAGGGCCTTTCGGACAAATACCGCCTACAACAAAAACGCGCTTATTTTTTATAACTTCCGACTTCCTATCGATAGATTATGTCGTGCAGTGCCGAATGCTTGTTTGCTTGTTGCCATGGTCGCCAATTTGTTTTCCTAATTGCCTGTCGCGAGCAGGCCGTCTTTGCAGATGCGTCGATATTACGTGCAAGGTATGTTATCAGAGATATATACCGAAAAGCTGCGAGTGATCTACAACGGCGTGACAAAGGATTGGCTGGAGTGGCCGAGGGACTGCAGCGGCGACGTGAAGAAGGGCCCCTTCGGAAGCTCTTCGACTTCATGGACGGCGTCAAAGGTAGCTAATCCGCCTCCCTCAAGTTTGAGCAACGTCTCGTCACTGAGTATGTGACAATCGATGAATGTTGATGAGCGCTCGGAGCTTGAACAGTTCTACGGGTGGGAACAGTAGTAGCGGTGTGACTTACACTAGCCCGGACGGTGGCGGCGGGGCCAAGATGGGAGAACGGGAAAATGGGGTGGCCAGAATACCGCTATGTCTCAAGCCCTCCTGCACATAAACTGTGCCCATGCAAACGTGCAAAAAGCTAGCGCGTAGGAGGTCGCAGCGGGGCGGTGCCGATCGGAGGCATAGCGGACGTGGGAGGGTGAGTCAAACTGTGACAGTATAGTTGAGGATGTAATCATTTTAATCCTTCACAACATCATAATTGTTAAACTCGCCCCTGCACATGACATTTGCACTTTTACCTATGACATTCATAAGCATTGGTCTTCCTTATTATTTTTCCAGTGCTTGTGCGTGTGTTTGTGTGTGGATGTGTTTGCCTGCGTCTCTCGGGATGTGTGTATGAAGAACGCGGAGGGGAGAGAGGGATGTGTGTGTGAGAGCGGGATGTGTCTGTGCGTGTGTGTGTATGCTTGTGTGCGTGTGTATGAGAGGAAGAGAAACATTGTGTTTGTGTTATTACGTCCATCCCTGTGTGTGCATGAAAGACAGAGGGAACTGTGTGTGTTATTGTCTGTGTATGCGTGTGTGTGTTTTCTTGCGAAGAGAGGGAGGGAGGGAGGGAGGGATGAGAGACTCTGTGTGCGTGTGTATCTATATGCGTGTGTTTGAGAGGAAGAGAAACATTGTCTTGGTGTTATGACATTCATACCTGTGTGTGCGTGAAAGAGAGAGGGAACTGTGTGTGTGTCATTGTCTGTGTATGCATCTCTGTGTGTGTTCTTGCGGAAGAGAGAGGGAGAGAGTGTGTGTCGGTGTATGTACATAAGTTTCTGTGTGAGAGTATATCTATGCTTGTCTCTGTGCCTCGGCCGGCGCTAGTGGACCTCTCGCGTGCTGGCAGCACTGATGGTGGAGATAATGTAATCAATATAATTGGTTTTACATTTCCAGTTTGCATGTCCAAATTGCCCGCCTAAACATGACATTTGCATGTCCAGATGTGTGTGTGTGTGTGTGTGTGTGTGTGTGTGTGTGTGTGTGTGTGTGTGTGTGTGTGTGTGTGTGTGTGTGTGTGTGTGTGTGTGTGTGTGTGTGTGTGTGTGTGTGTGTGTGTGTGTGTGAGTGTGTGAGTGTGTGTGTGTGTGTGTGTGTGTGTGTGTGTGTGTGTGTGTGTGTGTGAGTGTGTGTGTGTGTGTGTGTTTATATAATATTGGGTACTGTTTGATATATGGGAGGCATGATTACAATTTAGCCTGATTTCTTGGAAGAGGGGTTATTACTATATGAAATAAAACTACTCTATGCCCTTATGTGGCGCCACGCCTGCAAATTGCCAATGTCTGGATGCGGTGTATGATGGTGATATTGCATACTCTCTTGCTTGCTTTATTATGCTATTTTATATTCCATGCATTGGTTGTTTTCCATATTTTTGGTCTTTGACCGTCCGTTTGATTGGGCGCAAAGTTCTTCGGCGCGGTCTCACCGATTGGGCGCACGCGGCGGGGTGACCGAAATACCGCTGTGTCTTTAACTGTCCTGCAGATAAACAGTGCCCATGCATACGTGCAAAAATTAGCTCGTAGGAGGTCGCAGCGGCGCGGTGCTGATCGAAGGCGTAGCGGGCGTGGGAGGGTGAGTCAAATGTGTGACAGTATAGTTGAGGATGAATCATTTTAATCATTTACAACAATATAATTGTTAAACTCGCCCCTGCACATGACATTTGCACTTTTACCTATCACATTCATAAGCGTTGGTCTGCCTCTCCCTCTTCCTGTGCGTGCGCGTGTGATTGTGTATGGATGTGTATGTTTGCGTCTCTCGGGATTTATGTACGAAAGGGTGGAGGGGCGGAGGGAGAGAGGGATGTGTGTGTGTGTGTGTGGGGGGGGGGGGGGGTATGTGTGAGAGGAAGAGAAACATTGTGTTTGTGTTATTACGTCTATCCCTGTGTGTGCGTGTCAGAGAGAGGGGACTGTGTGTACCATTGTCTGTGTATGCGTGTGTGTATGTGTGTGTTCTTGTGGAAGAGAGAGAGAGTGCGCGCGAGAGAGAAGGTGTGTTTGTCGGTGTATGTGCATATATTTCTGTGTGTGAGTATCTTTATGTTTGCCGCTGTGCCTCAGCCTCTTTGTCTGTGTCGGTGTATGTGGGAGAGAGAGAGATAATGTGTGTGTGTGTGTGTGTGTGTGTGTGTGTGTGTGTGTGTGTGTGTGTGTGTGTGTGTGTGTGTGTGTGTGTGTGTGTGTGTGTGTGTGCATATATTTGTGTGTGTGAGTACCTTCATGTTTGTCGCTGTGCCTATGTGTCTGTATGTCCGCTTTATCACATTACGCACTCGATGCACACTATTGCAGCCAACTAAGTATGGTAGTTGCTAGCGCGCTGCTGGACATCTCGCGTGCTGGCAGCGATGATGGAGCAGCCAATGAATTCATTTTAGTTGGATTTACATTTCCAATTTGCATGTCTAAATTGCCCTCCTAAATATGGCATAACGCAATTATACCTATAGTAGCAGTCATCAACATCGCATGCGCACGCGCGCAGGCGCGCGCGCGCGCGCGCGCGCGCGCGTGTGTGTGTGTGTGTGTGTGTGTGTGTGTGTGTGTGTGTGTGTGTGTGTGTGTGTGTGTGTGTGTGTGTGTGTGTGTGTGTGTGTGTGTGTGTGTGTGTGTGTGTGTGTGTGTGTGTGTGTGTGTGTGTGTGTGTGTGCGTGTGTGTGTATGTGTGTGTGTGTGTGTGTGTGTGTGTGTGTGTGTTTTGTGTGTGTGTGTGTGTGTGTGTGTGTGTGTGTGTGTGTGCGTGTGCATCTGTGTGTATATGTGCGCGCCCGTTTGTGTGTGTGTGTGTGCGAGAGTGTTGATGTATGTGTGTATGTGTGTGGTAGTGAGTGAGAGCAGAGAGATTGCATATGGAAGTGTGTGACACCCGGTGTATGTATGTGTGTGTATGTGTATGTGTGTGTGCGTGCGTATATGTGACTGTGTGTGTGCGCGCGCGCGTGTGTATCTGTGTGTGTGCGTGCGTGTGTGTATGTGCGTGAGTGATGAAGCGACTGTTTGTGTGTGTGCATATGTGTGTGCGCGCGCGCGTTGGTTTGTGTGTGTGTGTGTGTGTGTGTGTGTGTGTGTGTGTGTGTGTGTGTGTGTGTGTGTGTGTGTGTGTGTGTGTGCGTGTGTGTGTATGTGTGTGTGTGCGTGTGTGTGTATGTGTGTACATAATTTTCTACTCATCGTTGAATATGGGCACCGACGAGGCAACCCGTGATGCGGTCCGGAGTGGCCCGGCAAACAGTGGCGGAACAAAAAAATGTTAGACTTGTCCCGTTTGATTGTGGAAAGCTTGCGAAAACAGGCGCTTTTATTTTGAGAAACACGCTACTACATATTGGTCGATGCATATATCAACAGAGAATGAACGCAACTACGCGTGTGCGGAAATAGTGAAAATGCAGAGCGAGCACTCTGAGGCGCCGTCGACAACGTACAACAGGCCGTTAAGATACTAATGACCTAAACTGCAGCTCTCCCTCCCACCCCGCTCATTCGGCGAGCATGATGCAATACCCACTCACCGCTGAGAGACAACAGGAGCGGATCATGCGGCAGATTGAGGCGTCGACGTCGGAGGAGAAGCAGCGGTTGACGGATGAGGCGAGTCGTCTGCAAAGGGTGTACCATTGTTACGATTCAGTGTTAGCACTTTATTCCAGACACAAGAATATCGCGATATCATTTTAGCATCGTGACAGCATCACAACGTATCACAGCTCTCACTTAATCACAACCTGTGTTTCATCTCCACTGATGGAAAAGAGGGGGTGTTTGACGGGTGGTAGCTGCAGGGTGTTGCTGAGACTCCGATGTCCGGCTGTTGCGCTGTGCCGCTACCCTCATTAATGCCCTAACCCGCAGCTATTTCCATTGGTGAAGAGGCAAGAAACGCGTTGATTGACGAGAATGGAGAGACTGAGATTTTCTAACCAAGACATTGCACAGCAAGCGGAGCGGGCCGTAGGCAAGTATCGCCATCCAATAGATGAGAGGCGGCGGAGATGAGCTTATGCAAACGAGGACAACTGTTTAGGCGCTATCAGGACTGATTAAACACCATGTTTGCTATTTCTAATCGCTTTAAACTCTTCACCCGGCCTGAAGAAAGTTATTGATGAGCCCCTTGAACACCTCTGTCGTGAGTTATAACAAAATTTATTCATTGATGATTTTTGCACCCGCATTGTAGTGACGATTGTTCATGAGCAAAAAAAGTCCCCTGTTGGTCACCATTTCTCGGGTGATGATGCGTCTCAAGCATACATCTCGTTACAATTTTCATCCGGACTGACTGAGTATTTTATGAACCCTCGTGACACCTCCGTGTCGTCCTGTATTACAGCAAAAGATATGCATTGGTGTTATTGCATATGCATTGTAATGATTGTTCATCCACAGTTACTGCTATTAATGTCGACTTACGCTCACCTCTTTGTCTCGACGCGTTCCAAGCATTCATAATGGTGTCATTTTTCATGTCCGTGGCAAGCTCGATAGTGGGTTGTCGAAGGGCGAGAGGGATATGGGGGGCAACCTCACAATCACTTCAGATGTATTTCGTCATTCATCGCCCCAGACATGCTCCATGGGCACTTTAACTGCAGCAGCCATAACAACGCCGCATTTGGTTACCCCTTTGACAATTCAATGTAGTTTTACATCTCCGCCACTGCCTTTCCTGCAGCAGATATTGGAACATTTTGCATTCAACACACATCGGCAATAGATTTTTTGTTTTGGGATTGATGGCCGGTAGTGCGCATATCTATCACCTGTCAACTATTTGATCACGTGACCGTCGACAATCAAATTGTTGGCGTAACTATTAACTGCTGCTAGTTTATCTTAATGATTTCAAATAGTGAGAGGGCGGAGATGTTACAGAAGCAGCAGGGGATGGTTGCGAGGGAGGTGGAGAAGAAACTTGAGAAGAAACAACTAAGTGGCTGGTCTCTATCATGGCACCCACATGGTAAACCGTCGACTAATTGTTTGTGTGTGTGTGTGTGTGTGTGTGTGTGTGTGTGTGTGTGTGTGTGTGTGCTTCGGTGTGTGTGTGTGTGTGTGTGTGTGTGTCTGTGTCTGTGCGCGCGCGCGCGTGTGTGTGTGTGTGTGTGTGTGTGTGTGTGTGTGTGTGTGTGTGTGTGTGTGTGTGTGTGTGTGTGTGTGTGTGTGTGTGTGTGTGTGATCTTAGCGGTAGGTTATCACCGGGCTATTCTAGAGCGAATGGCAGATTGAAGGGTGGCCTTGTGACTTAGTAAAGCAAGAGAGGTGCAGACATATATTATTTGGTTGTGGCAGGCATTACCTTTTTTTTGCATGATGATTCACAGTGCCTTTCACATTTTCCGCGGCAACGACCCCCTTCTCAACACTTGTACATATGACTAAATTAACTTGAATGCCCAGCCAACATGTCGAAAGGATGCCCCACCTAGTCGCTTCAGCAACTGCACCTTTTCCTTAGAAGTCACGCCTAGCTCCAGCGTTGATTCAATTTGCGGTTGCCACCTCCATTTTTCGCGGCGACCCCCCTCTCAACACTTTTATTTGTAACCTAATTAACTTGAATGCGCAGCCAACATGTCGAGAGGATGCCCCACTAAGTCACTTCAGCAACTGCACATTTTCCTTCGAAGACACGCCTAGCTCTAGCATGCATTCAATCTGCGGTTGCCAGGCTCCGCGACATCTTTTACAACATGCACGCATTGTTTATTGTAGTCCAGCAGATTGCACACGTCTATGTCGCGACTTTTGGTGTAGCTGATTCCGAATATGCTAAATGATGGCCACCCTATACAGGTGTTCGACCTATTTTATTTTTAATATAGGGGCTGTGTGAGCCTATATTTAGGTCTCCGTAGCGGCTTTTGGAGAAAAGTTGGCGGTGGGCGGTCAATCTCGCTAGTGGGGTGTGACGGCTACGATGGAGACTTGCGCTCCGGCACTTCGCGGAGATCGCAGAGGTGGGGCGTGTGGGTGGGGCTGCGTGAAGCCAACGTATCGACTAGCGAGTGACGCATGTTGCTACTCCGCCCGCAAGATCGTCAAGAAACCCCGGGCTCGTGCAGCAGTCCAGGCTATTCCGGAGTTTAAGTTCGCATGGTATTCATTAGCCTTAAGTTTAGGGAAAAACTGATCGGTTCCCCGGGAACCGGGTTCCCCCCCCCTCTTATTCCGATCTTGATCAACCTGTCGTGGAGCGGTTTGATGTGAGACTGAGGGAAGTTGCAAAAATTTCAGGACGTGTCCGTATGCTTTTGTTGTGTATGTGTTGTAGGGTTGGTGCGTGTGGTTGTGTGTATCTATTTTTGTGTGCCAATATGTGCTTGCGTGTGTGATTGTATCTGTTTTATTATGTTTGCGAA
>JAPMLY010001006.1:85000-97500 GCA_026401115.1 Tetraselmis chui
ATACTATGTGTGTGTGTGTGTGTGTGTGTGTGTGTGTGTGTGTGTGTGTGTGTGTGTGTGTGTGTGTGTGTGTGTGTGTGTGTGTGTGTATGTTTATATCTGATGTTGGGTACATAGTTTGATATATGGGCGGCAATTTAGTCTGATTTTTCTTGGAAGAGGGGTGATTATTATACGAAATACAACTACTCTATGCCGTATGTTGTGCCACGCCTGTAAATTACCAATATCTGGATGTGGTGTATAATGGTGACATTGCACACTCTCTTGGTTGCTTTATCATGCTACTTTATTTCATGCATTGGTTGTTTTCCATTTTTTTGCTTTGTCCGTCCGTTTGTTTGGGCGCAAAGTTCTTCGGCGCAGTCTCACTGATTATTTGTCGCGAACGTTTCTTGTCGGGTTTGGTCTCAAATTCAGCCGAAACATCCATGATTTTGCTATTCGCAAAGGAAACTTGAAAGGTTCCACACGTTCTTCTCCGAGGGACTGCGACGAGGTGCGCGCTGGTACCTGGGGACCGCAGCTCGTGTTATTGAATGGTGGCGATGGGGTACTTATGGTATGGGATAAATGGTTGGTCCTACGAGGCGGCCGGGATCGGCCAGCACCCACACGAGTCAACCATGAATAACGTATAATATTTAAAAATCAACTATTCAACTTCGCCGGGCATTGTGGTATGGAGCACGGTCATGGGCATCCGGCAAGCTATGATAGATAAGGTAGGGGATCCACAAAATGAAATAATGTTTAACGACCTCACCATTTCATTTTGTGGTACCGCTATGCAAGCTGCGATTATAATCTGAGCTGGTGGAAAATGCATGCTCCCCTGCCCAAACTAGCGTACTAAAACAGAAGCGCAACAAAATCGCCCACTTGCAGCACCATCCTGCCCAAACAAAAGCTGCAAGTAACTCCGATACGCACGGAATCTTTCGCCAACCTCAATTCCATTAAATAGGAGGTGTCGTGGGTACTCTGTAAGAAATTGGGCCACTGTGTCGAGGAATGTATTTCGGCGTCTCGAGGCAGCTGAACGTTGGCTCTCGCGAGTGAAATATCTCACTTCTGTAGTCCTCCTATGCAAGCAATATTTTCGAAGGTGACGACTGCATCCGCCTCGCAGCAGCGGTGCGAATCCAAGCTCCGTTGCAGCTGTCTGCCATAAAGCCTAGCCTGCTAGCGGATGTACAAACGAGCGCGCAAGTGCATATATGTGTGTGAGTGTGTGTGTGTGTGTGTTTATGTGTGAGTGTGTTTTTTTGTGTGTGCGTGGCTGTGTGTGTGTGTGTGTTTTGTGTGCGTGTGTGTGTGTATATGTGTGTGTATGTGTGTGTGTGTGTGTGTGTGTGTGTGTGTGTGTGTGCGTGTGTGTGTGTGCTTGCGTGTGATCTTAGCGGTAGGTTATCACTGGGCTATCCTAGATCAAATAGCAGATAGAAGGGTGGCCTTGTGACTTAGTAAAGCAAGAGGGGTGCAGACATCCATTATTTGGTTGTGGCAGGCATTACCTTATTATTGCATGATAATTCACAGTTCCTTTCATATTTTTCGCGGCGACCCCCTCTTAATACTTTCATTTGTGACCAAATTAACTTGAATGCCAAGCCAACATGTCAAAAGGATGCCACACCGCTTCAGCAACTGCACATTTTCCTTCCAAGTCACGCCTAGCTCCAGCGTGCACTCGGCTACGATGGAGACCTACGCACCGGCATTCTGCGGAGACCCAAAGGTGGGGCGTGTGGCTAGGGATGTGTGAAGCCAACGTAGCAAATGGCGAGTGACGCATGTTGCTACTGATCGGACGCCACCTGCAAGGCCGCCAAAAAACGCCGGGCTCGTGTAGCAGTCCGGGCTATTCCGGAGTGCGCGGTTTAAGTTCGCATGGTAGTCATTAGCCTTATTTTTAGGGAAAAAACTGATCGGTTCCCCGGGAACCGGGTCCCCCCCCTCTTATTCTGATCTTGATCAACCTGTCGTGGAGCGGTTTGATGTAAGACTGAGGGCAGTTGCAAACATTTCAGGACTACGTGTCCGTATGCTTTTGTTGTGTATGTGTTGTAGGGTTGGTGCATGTGGTTGTGTGTATTTGCTAAGCACGTTTTCGAATGTTAATGTGACAATGTGTGTGTATTTCATCGTGGCAGCATGTAATTATCTGTACCTAATTCAGCGTGTGTATGTCAGCGTGGCAGCATGTATCTGTTGTAGCTCGCGTCCGTGTGATAGTGTATCTATCTTGATATCAGTGCTGGTGTTTTCTGTACCTAATTCAGTGTGTCAGAATGTGTTTTTCTGTGGGACTGTATCTATATATATTGGGCAGTGTCCGTATGCGCGTGTGATTTTGTATATCTATTGTAGTGTGTCAGCATGAGATTGCTTGGGTGATTGTACGTCTATTTTGTAATACGTGTCCGTATGCGTGTATTTCTATTGCAGTGTGTCAGCATGTGTGTGCGTGTGTGATAATATGTATGTTATGTATTACGTGTCAATATGAGTGTGTAATTGTATGCATTTGTTGTAGCGCATGTGTTAGCGTATGTGATTTTATGTATGCGTTGCAGTACGTGTCCCTATATGAATGGGTTTGTAATTGTGTGTTCAGTGTGTGTGTGTCAGCATGTATGCGTGTGTGTGATTACATGTATCTGTTTCAGTACGTGTCTGTAGGTGTGTGTGTGTGTGTGTGTGTGTGTGTGTGCGTGTGTGTATGTGTGTGTATGTGTGTGTATTTGTATGTTAATGAGCGCATATGCAATCTTAGAGACTAATTGTAATGCCAGCGAGGCTGGCACCTGATCCTTAAAATAAATGTTTGGTTAGTCATTCGGCACAGCGTGAGGTGCACAACCGTGTCCTTCGCCGAGTCAATGGATGTCAGTGAATATCAAATTGATAGTGCGGATGATTACATGCCAAGTAGCTACTCAATCTGTTTTTTGTGTAATATGTATGCTTTACATTGGATTTGTGCGTGCACGCTGAAACATCGCGTACCATTGACGGATGAGTGTGTAGCCAGAAAGTTATTGTGTATGGCGTGTATTCGGTACACCTAGTGGCATCGAGGACCTGGACTATGAACCCTACATGGATTCTGACGGCAGGCGTTGCCACCAACCAAGGGGTATGACCTGCAAGCTGCCACCACTTCTGATGTGGTCACTTGGCACACTATCATTAGCATGCATTTGAATCCCCACTTGGTGCTACTATGTGTCAAGGTGCAAGGGAGGCATAGCCGTCAGAGCTTCTATTGCACTTGCGGTAGCTCAACCCGATACGGCGTGCCTGTTGTCACACATGGATTAGAGAATTTCCCTGTTAACACCGCCATGAAACTTGTGATGCCCTCCTTACAGCCGCCATCTAATGCACCCACATTTAACTTGACTGCTCCTCCTATCTTTTTCCGAGGACTTTTTGGGTGTCCCCCCCCCCCCCCCCCCCCCCCCCCCCCCCCCCCCCCCCAGTGCCCCCAAGTCCCCTCCCAACCCCCTTTCTTTGAGATATCGCTACCTGCTTGACCAGCAAAGAGCATCATGGGATGGCTCACAAGTGTAGAAGCATGACATGCGATGGGTATGGAGGCGATTGGCATCGGCTTTACAGCTCACTTGTAACAAGACAAGCCCGAATCCCCTCACGTGCTGGACGGGCGGTGATGCTATCTTAGTCTAGTTGGTATCTTGATGTCGAATTAGCTTTGTCTGGATATTGCTTCTTGTCAAAATTGTTGTACATCAATGTAGTTGTTACATCCGCATAACGCAACCACCATATGCTAGTGAGCATGTAGCGAATAAATCATAAACAAGGAAACAAGAAAGAGGTACCCGGTACATGTTTCCACGGGGGGGGGGGGGGGGGGGGGGGGAACCCGGTTCCCGGGGAACCGGCTAATCACTTTCAAAAAAGAATGCCCATTAATGCCATGCGAATTGCCAGGCCATAGGGACCACGCGAGCACGCACGACCACGCAAACATACGCTCACACACATCCACACATAGATGGATTCAACAACACGTGCACACACACACACACACACACACACACACACACACACACACACACACACGTACGCACACACATGCACACGCACGCACACATTCAATCACACAAAAAGACACGGATATACACAGTCAACTACAGACGCGCAAACACACGTACACAAAAACAAACAAATACGCAAAGACAATAGATGCATTTAACCGCAGGGACTGGATCCGGATCCTACGGAGCCGCGAATCCACGAGACTACTCGGGTTCGGACTTGGTCTCGTGGGTCCGGACCCTAGAATCACAGGTAATGGCGGGATCCGGACCCTAGAATCACAGGTAATCGCGGGGTCCGAACCCTAGAATCACATGTAATCGCGGGATCCGAACCCTAGAGTCACAGGTAATCGCGGGATCCGAACCCTAGAATCACAGGTAATCGCGGGATCCGAACCCTAGAGTCACAGGTAATCGTTGGTTCCGGTACCAGTTATTGTAAGTAATCGTTGGTTCCGGTACCAGTTATTGTAAGTAATCGTTGGTTCCGGTACCAGTTATTGTAAGTAATCGTTGGATCCGGTATTCATCGTACTTTAATGGATTCGCGGTAATCACGAGTACCTTATCCTCGCAAAACGATGTGGAATCGTGATACCCAATCAGTACTCACGATTCCGAGTATCTCACGATTCTGTGGTTGCCCGAAGAGACACGCATGTTTTTTGGGTGGTATTTGGCAATGCAAATCTGCTGAGGTGTATGTCTAGGATTGGTTAAATAGCCATGATTGTTGTCATTCCGCAGCCTTGATTCGATTGTAGCCCACCCAAAGGCTATTTAAACGGTGCGTACGCGCTTGAAATCCACCATAATCTCCCCGTCTACATCCAATCCTTTCATAGTTAGCAACAATGGCGGGGCAAGCGGGAAGTAGTAGACCGTCTAGATCAGGGAAGAGCTTGTCATCGACGGCTATCCAACGTACAGAAGAGGAGCTTGTTGGGAATTCAGATAGGGTGTTTAGGACACCTCAGTAAAAAACAAGTGCAGATCCGTATAGTGATAAAGGGCAGTATGTAGTTAAGAAAATTGTTAGCGAAGGAAAAAGGTGTGGAATGTTGACGTATAAAGTTATGCGGGAAGGACTGCCGGAGGAAGCCGCCACTTCAGAAACCGAGCTCAACGTAAAGCGTGAAGCCAATTGGTCCACCCTGCTGGAAGATTTTCACAACGAGCAAGAGAAAGTTGAAGAGGTAAGCAAGAGTTCCCCCCCCCCTCCGCTCTGCCCTCACCCCCGAGTTAGATGCGTTGTGATGTTCGGTAGCGCCGCATGGCGCCCCCTCCCCGCCTCCGCCCGCACATTTATGTCTGTTTATTTGCTCTATCGAAACCATTTCAATAGCGTTGCAGTTGAGCTTGTCGACACTTTGTTATCGTTGTTCTGTGATGCTTTTTTGTTCTTTGCTTTCCCACGTAAAAGGTTACTTTGTCGTTAAGCATATTGTTGCACTGTGCTGTTCGGTAGCGCCGCATGGCGCCCACTCCCCGCCTCCGCCCGCACATTTACGTCTCTGTTTATGTTCTCTGTCGAAGCCATGGTAATAGCGTTCTAGTTGAGCTTGTCGACACTTTGTTATCGTTGTTCTGTGATGCTTTTCTGTTCTTTGCTTTCCCACGTAAAAGGTTACTTTGTCGTTAAGCATATTGTTGCAATGTGCTGTTCGGTAGCGCCGCATGGCGCCCACTCCCCGCCTCCGACAGCACATTTATGTCTCTGTTTATTTGCTCTACCGAAGCCATAGTAATAGCGTTGCAGTTGAGCTTGTCGACACTATGTTATCGTTGTTCTGTGATGCTTTTTTGTTCTTTGCTTTCCCACATAAAAGGTTACTTTGTCGTTAAGCATACCGTTGCACTGTGCTGTTCGGTAGCGCCGCATGGCGCCCCCTCCCCGCCTCCGCCCGCACATTTACGTCTATGTTTATGTGCTCTATCGAAGCCATAGTAATAGCGTTGCAGTTGAGCTTGTCGACACTATGTTATCGCTTTTCTGTTATGCTTTTATGTTCTTTGTGTTATTTTCTGTTCTTTCGCTACAATTTCATGTTTCCATTACTAACTTTTGATGGGTGCATTGTGTTTCTGCAGGAGGCACGAAAACGAGAGGCGAATCGGATAAGCAAGAAGAGGAAGAACCGGCTGCAAGCTAAAGCTACTGTAACATCAAACGAGGTTGAAGAAGGCATCGAAGAAGATAACGAAGGCGATGAAGAGGTCATCGTGGATGACGACTTGGCGCCGCCGAAGAAGAAGATCTACAATGCTCAATGCTGGAATCATTTCCAGAAGACAAAGAAGTTCCCCAATGGTATCAAGTATGTCGTATGTAAGTTGTGTCCAAAGGAATTCAAGCTCAAGTACAACGGAGGGACCTCAAATCTTATCAAGCACCTCAGATGTCGGCATAAAGGTGAGTACAGACAGGACTTGGCTACTGGTGAAAACATTCAAGTTGGGGATGTCTTTGTCTCCATCGTGATCAAGGCAGAGGTAAGTCATGTCCCATTGTGAATGTGTAGTAGCATGTTATTGACTTAATGATAGCATGTTATTGACCTTTCATTCGTTGTTGACTCTATTCGTAGATTTCTGCGAAAAGGAAACAATACCTTGACGAGTTGATAACAATTTGGGTGGTCAAGCGATGTCGGCCATTCGGGATTATGGAGTCGGACACATAGCTCAAGGATGTGATGTCTGCTATTTCGGGAGGCGCATATAGCGGTCCATGTCGTGAGACGGTAATGCGTTGCATGGCGTCCTTGGCTAAAAGGTAATTGCTGTTGGTTTTTGAATGTCTGACTGCGGGTTGCCTTTAAAAATAACTAAGGTAATTAATTTTGCTTGTTTCAGTCACTTGTTGAAACAGGAGTCATGATGAACGGGTTGTTTCAAGACGGATTGAAGCCGTGCATATCTGGAGATATTTGGGGGGAGAATTCTGTTTCATTGTTGGCGGTAATGGTGCATTGGATCGACGGATCGTGGCAACTTATGAAGCGCTTGGTTATTTGCGAGCCCTACGGAAAGGTTTCCCACACAGGTGAGAATATTTTGCGAACGACAAAGCGCAGACTTGCTGGAGTGAATGTGGGAGAGATTGTCGAAGCAGACGACTTGGAAGGCGTCGAAGCTGTGGACACTGTGTATGAATCAATATTCAGTAAGGTAAGAGTTAGTTTAGATTCTGGCTTTTTGTTTTTGCTTGTTATGTATTTTTCTGAATGAAGATGGTTTGACGGTTGCCTAGGTGTGCGACAATGGAGCAAATATGAAGAAAGGATGGGGTGCATTGGATGGACATACATGTGTTACTCATGGCATTCAGTTGTGTGTCAACAAGTTCGTGGAGGAGCCGCACATCAAGGATTGTTCCCGAGCAATGCAAGGTCAGAGTGCCCACTTTTCTAGGAGCACTTTGGGCGCTCCCAAGCTGTCGGAGATTCAAACTCGGATGGGTCTTCCCACAAGTAAGCCAAGTACCAAGTCAGCCACTCGTTGGTTAGGCTTGTTTCCTCAGGCTGTGTGGTTTGTGCAGAACGCTGAAGCAATTACCGAGTATATGTTACAAGTAAGTATTGTCTTGCGGTGTTTTCATTGCATTATTGTTAAGTTGCATTACTTTCATTTACTGAGATATTAATTATATACTAGGTACCCAATGGTTGCGTTGCCAATGACGATGGGAAGGTGTATTCAAACTTCGCCATCAACACTGAGGATTGGGAGACTATTCGAGAGCTAGCTGCGATCCTGTGGCCAGTGGCTCAAGTTGTGAATTTGCTGCAGGGGGACTATGTTAGCATATCATTTGTTTACCCTATGTTAGGCACTCTGTAAGAGCATTTGTCGTCACACAGGCCCGTTTCACTGCAAGATGAGCGGAGGGATGTGGACATGTACACCATCGAAGCGAAGGACATGGAGCCTCAATTGGCGGAGGCAAGGGAGAGTCTGCGGGCCGGAATCATTGAGCGTTTTTTCACGAACATAAGGGAGAACGATTACATCAAGATAGGGATTGCGACATTGCTGGACATTCGGTGAGTACCTTGTAATAGTTGTGTGTGCATGTGTTTAAATTTTGCACATTTGTTTCTATTATATACCGGATAAATATACTAAATGTTGATAAATAGATGTGATTGTATCTGAGCGTCCTTGTGTGTGTGTGTGTGTGTGTGTGTGTGTGTGTGTGTGTGTGTGTGTGTGTGTGTGTGTGTGTGTGTGTGTGTGTGTTTGCGTGTATATGCTTATGCATATTTGTGTGTGTGTGTGTGTCTTATGCATGTGTGTTTATGTCTTATGGATGTGTTTGTGTTTATCTGCTTGTGTGTGTGTTGGTTTGTATGTGCATCTACTTCTGAATGCGTGTGTATGTGTGTGTGGTGTTCGTTTGTTTACCTATTTTGTATGCTCTCTACGTGTTCCTGTGTGTGTGTGTGTGTGTGTGTGTGTGTGTGTGTGTGTGTGTGTGTGTGTGTGTGTGTGTGTGTGTGTGTGTGTGTGTGTGTGTGTGTGTGTGTGTATGTGTGTGTGTGTGTGTGTGTGTGTGTATGCAAATTTACTTGTGCATTTGCTATGTTAACTAAAAATGTGGCTTGTGCAGGTTTAAGAATTTGGACTTCAATGGCATTCGTCCCGATTTTGCGCCTAAAATTTTGGCGGCTGCAAGAAGAGAATTTGGAGAGCATTGGCGCATAGAGCCGGAAGAGAGCGAGGCAGAAAGCGGTGCTTATCCAAGCATGCAAGCTGCAGAGCTTGGCAAGGAATTGATGTCGTCGAAGAGTAAGTCTTTCACTGCATTCCTTTCCGGGGATTTGACTGGGCGTGTGACGCCCTCTATAGCCAAGCACGTGGAAAAGGATGACTTAGAGCGTTACCTTGAAGTGCCCCAAGAAACGGACAAAGACATTTGTGTGTTGACATGGTGGAAAACACATGCAGCTCTGTACCCCGACTTGGCTTTAATGTCGCGGCAGTACTTATCTATGCCTGCTACCTCTGCTGCATGCGAGCGTCTGTTCAACAAAGCGGGGCGAATGCATGACGCGTTCAAGAAGAACACCAAGGAAGATAGCCTAGAGGATGCTTTGTTAGTCTAATGTAATTGTTGAATTATGTATGCGCGAGGAATATGGTTGTCACAAGTCTATATAAACTGTAAGAAATGGTTGTTTTAAACATGTTTTCATCCATATTTTGTGCATTTAATATTCATTTGGTGGACTCGCACTGGCCATGCGATAAACCATTTGGCATTACTTGTTACATCATATGTGAAAAATGGTACTGCATCGGAATCTGTTTCCCTGTGATGGCAAGTGTCTTTTTTGAGCCGGAGGGCTATAAACTCACATACGTTGCTTGTGGCACTTGCCGGAGGGTCCAAAAGCTTTGCTAAATTGTATGGGATTGACTGTAAAGTACTAAATATGTGTGCAGCGGGCAGAAAGTATGGGAAGTGAATTGTACGTATCTATTGTATAGGATCTAAGCATGAGCGGGCGCAATAGAACTAGTAGAGATGTAAAAATTTAATTTGCATTACAAATTTCCCCCAAAATGCGCAATTTGTATCAATTTGCATGAGTACTTCGAGTACTTGTTGGAGTCGCGAACCCAACGAATCCAACGGAACCAAAAGATTAGAAGTACTCATGTACTCGGTTCCGGACCCTGGAATCACAGGTACTCGCTGGATCCGAACCCTAGAATCACAGGTACTCGCGGGATCCGAACCTTAGAATCACAGGTAATCGCTGGATCCGAACCCTAGAATCACAGGTAATCGCGGGGTCCGGACCCTAGAATCACAGGTACTCGCTGGATCCGAACCCTAGAGTCACAAGTAATCGCTGGATCCGAACCCTAGAATCACAGGTAATCGCGGGGTCCGAACCCTAGAATCACATGTAATCGCGGGATCCGGATCCCTTTTTTAGAGGTACTCACTAGTTCCGGATCCTGAAAAATCAAGTACTCATGGATCCGAACCCAACAAAAAAATGCCGGATCCAGTCCTTGTTTAACCGCAAAATAACACATCGAAATAGTATCAATTGCACACACTCACACACGCATGATCAACCACATGTACATTCGACCATATCCTAACCCACACTCACACATGCATTCAAACACGTGCATATTAGACCATATACAACCACACACCGCAAACCACACAAACAGACACACACGCACAAACACACAATGACACACACACACATACACACAAACGCACATTACAATTATCGCTAGTCACAGAAACACGTCCAACCAAAGACATACAATACACACCCCGCGCACACACACACACACACACGCGCAGACAAACACACACGCACACACACACACAAACACACACACACACACACACATTACAATTATTGCTACACGAACGGGAATACGTCCAACCAAAGACACACAATACCCCCCCGCACGCACATACACACACACACACATACACACACACACACACACACAACCACACACACACACACACACACACACACACACACACACACACACACACACACACATACACATACACACACACACACACACACACAATAAGTCACACACTGGGAAGCGTAACCGTGTCACGCCAGTTCGCCCCTTCCTCGCGACAGTTCCCAACGCAACGGGCGCCACTGTTTGTTGCACTTCTATCTATCTACCTCCCCCTAATCAATTTCTTTGAAACTAAGCAGCGTATGCGTTTCGGAAGGCTCTAACTACGAGCAAGACCACGGGCTTGTGGCCCCCATACAATAATTGCGGTACAACCCCATAAGCAAAGCAAGCAAGATATAGTTGGCGTTGTACGATATGTATGTGCTTCTTATAGCCAACCTGAAGAAACCTCGCACACGTACGCGGCCATTTCATTTCGAGGCCGAGCTCTCCATTCCTGTGTGTGTCCGGCAGTTGAATCGCACATTTATTGACGCGTTGTCCTTGCGACTGTTAAGGGGGCACATAGCCCGACTGATCGGCTGCTCGCATACCTTACATCAGCAAGGTTGATGTAAGTCCCCGTCATGGGGGGCTCTACCCGCCGTGCTCGCGGCCACGGTTGCGCTCCCAACCGACCTCCGCGCTCATTAACCCCAACCGTACCGCTATCACTATTACATCCCAGCCGTACCGCTATCGCTATTCCGCTAGTGGCCAGCAATGGGAGCAAGACTCACCCTTGAATTTGCTAAGTAGAGCCGCGGGAATATATACCGTATGCAACTTTTCGTTCTTCGAACTACTTACGTTCCTTTTCGGCGTTTTTTGGGGAAGTGCGACATGAATTCATGCAACGTCTATGTGCTGCTCTTCGTGGAACTGTGGATTCCTATCCCCACGACGCTTTTCAGGAGGGCAGTGCTGACGCTGTGGCATTCCTTCCTGTTCCTCGGGCTTCGGTTTTTTGCTCCTTTCTTCTTTTTGCTTGGTGGCCTCCACTGCTCTTTCTTGTAAGATTTTTTTTTTGTGAATTGGTGCGTTTCACGCTGGTACGTTTTTGAACGTTTGAATATTTATTGTTGCGCCACGTTTGATTATTTGGCATGAAGCTTTTCTAAGAGGGGGATCTGTACAACAGTACTTGCGCCACAAGAATGGGATATGATCCGACAGCTGGCATTTAGTTGGTACGGGGGCTGCGTACTTGGGGAGTCGTGGTCCAATGATCACCGTCGTATCTAGCCTACTCGCGCGTATGTGTACAAATATATGTACGAGGATACTGTCCTGTTGTAATAGCGTCGCCACGTCGGCGGAAGGAGTCTGAGCATGACGCGTACATGTACGGACCCGAAGATCGCGTGACAACGAAGCTGTGCAGAATACGCGGCGCATTATATGGTGTTGTGCAGAAGCCGCATTCCCTACAAATAGAGGCGACCCAACGGTGGTCGAAAGTGTTGCAGCAATTGTAGGCGTAGCTGGCAGCGGACTTTGTATCCTGAGAGATGGAGCTGGAGCGGCTGAGAATAGAGAAGGAGGCAGAGGCTGTGGCGGCGGAGCACGCGCTCGCCGTCGAGCGGGAGCGACTGTTGCGGCAGTTGGTAGCGTCAAACGCGGAGAAGCAGCGGTTAGCGGAGGATGTGCGTCGGCTGCAGATGGAGAATGAGCTGATCAGGGCGCGGCTCGAAGAGGTAAGCCGTTCACAGTTCGTTGTGTGCGTTTATGTGCGCGCGCGTTTGTGTGTGTCTGTGTGTGTTGTGCCCCTGCCCCAACAAAAAGAAATGAAGAAAATATTATGAGTATATATATATATATACGATATGCGCGGTTGTCGGGAAAAGGGATACGTGACCTCCGGCGTCATGGGATGCTTAACAGAGGTTATCCGGCGTGTGATGCTTAATAGAGAGAAGCAACAAACGAAATCAGCACCTAATTATCTTACGTGTACTTCCAAGTCTT
>JAPMLY010001006.1:100000-112500 GCA_026401115.1 Tetraselmis chui
GAAGAGCGTATGCTATTCATTAAACAACATCCATCAAGCTCGTCGACATTGCTGTAGAAAGCATGATTGACCGGCGGAAGCCGGCATGTGATGAATATGTCTCGCGTCCTTCTTTATTCTCATTTGCTTGCCTGCTGGATTGATTTATTGATTGATTTATTTGTTTGTTTGTTTGTTTGTTTGTTTGTTTGTTTGTTTGTTTGTTTGTTTGTTTGTTTGTTTGTTTGTTTGTTTGTTTGTTTGTTTGTTTGTTTGTTTGTTTGTTTGTTTGTTTGTTTGTTTGTTTATGTATTTATTTATCTGTTTGTTCACTCATTATCAGTTTATTTATTTATCAGTTTATTTGTTTATTTATTTATTTTCACCCATCTCGTCTTTGTCTCCACTGTTTGATGAATAGTGAAACGCATTACCTTTATTTAAACGACCACCCTTGTACTCCCCACCGCCAGGGCCACACCGAGGCCGACCTGCGGGCGCACGAGCTGAACGTGGCGATAGCGGCGGCCGAGCTGGCGAGAAATGTGAAATGGCGGAAGGAGGACGAGGGCGGGCTGTTGTTGGAGAGACTGACGCCCATTCGCTCCGGCGGCAGTTGGTCGTGGCGCTTTGCAGACTCGGAACTGAACTTGGAAGGTAAGAGCGGCGCATTAGCAGACTTTGACGCGGCACCGACTGTGTGCACCCCTTGTTTTGCGTCGCGCAATTGTTTTTACCTTGTTTGTTCCACACCCTATTGTAATCCATCTTATTATTAGCTCAACGAACACTCTTACGCGATTGTATTTGTCCGTTGTCTCTCTTTCGTCGTCACTCTGATGACTTTGCCCAGCGAAACGGCGCTAACCTCAGTTAATCAGCGCCCTCAGTTATTATTAGCTAAACTCAGTTAATCAGCGCCTAAGTTGCCAATGTCATGATTACACACACTGTGATTGACCCTTGTCGTGGATGATGTACGTTTGATTACAATTCTGATTTCCTTAGCCTTATTATTAGCTAACCTTTGTAAATCAACGCCTCAGTTGCCAATGTCATAGACTCTCCCCAGTTTTGCTGTTATCGTACTATTACCGCCGCTGCCGTATATTCTGCTTAACGTCACTCACGTGAAATGCGACAATGACTTGTGCGCTGTCCTTCCGTCACAGAGTGGGGACTAGGCGATGAGGAGGTCACCGCACTCGTCGCCCTTCTTCAGCCCTGCCCCAACCTCGACGGATCTTGGGAGGTGCTGCCGTCGCTGACGAAGCTGAACCTTAGGGGTGAGTGGCTGCGTTGCGCGATTTGTACTATTTTCAACTGATCCATACCAACTCCCAATTTTCTAAGCTCAACACCGATATGCTCCTCCTCCGTCCCCTCCACTCTCCCGAATGCAAACCTCGAAATACGCCCACCCACCCCACCACCGCTGACATCCTTTTCAGCCGACTGACAACAAAAAATAGCAATTTCTCGGCCTTTCCGATGCGTCTTCGAAATGGAGTGCTTGATTCGAAATTCGCTCACTCGACGGTTGTGCACCTGAAACTCTCGAAAGCGACCCTTCCCTTTTCGCTCAACCTTTGCGTCATCCCCCCCTCATAACATCCCAACTGCGACAGCAACTTATTTTATGTTATTTCACTTTAATTTCAATCTGATTTTATCCAATCATAATTTGATTTTTCTGAAATCGAAATCTGCGAAGAACGCCCAGACTCCCCCCCATCTCATCCCACATTCTCACTTTTCAAGTCCACTTACTTTTTTAATTACCATTATAACTTGTTCGTTGTGAAATTTGATTCTGCGCAAAACCCAACGACTTCCTTCCATCCACCAGACCAGTGACTCGCCCCCCACCTCCCCCCCTCCCCCTCGTTCACCCGCGTCCAACATTGACATCCTTTTGAGCCGACTGACGACTACAAAAACAACAATTTCTCGGCCTCCACGATGCGCCTTCGAAACGGAGCGCTTGATTCGAAATTCGCTCAGTCGACTGTTGTGCAGCTGACACGCTGAAACACGACTCTTCCCGTTTCGCTCAACCTTTGCGTCATCCCCCCCTCATAACATCCCAACTGCGACAGCAACTTATTTTATGTTATTTCACTTTAATTTCAATCTAATTTTATCCAATCATAATTTGATTTTTCTGAAATCGAAATCTGCGAAGAACGCCCAGACTTCCCCCCCCATCTCATCCCACATTCTCACTTTTCAAGTCCACTTACTTTTTTATTACCATAATACCTTGTTCGTTGTGAAATTTGATTCTGCGCAAAACCCAACGACTGCCTTCCATCCACCAGACCAGTGACTCGCCCCCCACCTCCTTTAATTTCTTGGCCTCTCCTTTAAAATGAATGTCGCGGCTCGCTCTGATGTTTGTCGTATGAGATGCATCTTTTTTGCCACCTTTCCGCTTCTAACCACAAAAATAACAATGTGTCGTCGGTCCGCCGCCATTTGTCAAATAGAGGCATGTGAAGCCAAATCACAACACAGTGGGTTTGTTGACCGTAGTCGAGACTTGCTTCGGGGGCTGCACTTCTGTTTAAAAATAAAAGCAGGTGTTATAGCCACAAAGGCAATTGTTTTAACGATTTGTGAAATGAGGATTTATGTGGGCAAACCAAAAGGTCATGGTGCAGTCCGTGCGTGCATTGAAATCACGACGCCCTCCCTTACATATCCCCCGTATGTCGTTTGGCTTTCGGTATTGTTCCATCCTCTCACTTTCTTCGGGGGCTGCACTTCTGTTTATAATAAAAGTAGGTGTCATAGGCGATGGCTTAATTATTCACTAGAAAAGGATTTCTGTGGACAAACCATAGATAGGGTTATTGACGATGGTGCAGTCCGTGCGTGTGTTGAAATCTCTCATATATATCATTTGGCTTTCTGTCTTGTTCCATCCACTCACCCGTCAGCTATTCCTTCACAAAACAGCCCAGGGAAGCCCCCGCCACATGACTAACGTGGTTGGTCGATGGGGCGACTATGAAAAATAAAACACACCTTGCGACATTATTTAAATATTGTTGTTCATTTCCATACATGATGTCTTTCCTCGCCCAGTCACGCATTGTGCTCCGCAACTGTTTTGCTGTTGATGCCGCTCACCGCCTCACACCGACCCCATGCTTCGCTCCTCTACATGCAGGCAACAAAATCGGCGATGCGGGAGCCGCTGCGGTGGCCGGGGCGTTGGAGCCGAGGAGGAATGGGGACGGCAGCTGGACGCCCTCCACCGGACTGACGGTGCTGTGGCTTGATTGTGAGTGGGTGCCGATTTTGATGGTTGTGACAGAGGAAGGCTGAGGCTGCTCGAGTGTATCCATTTTTGACAGTCGAATGTCTTAGGTCATATTATTCGTTCATTTGTTGCACATTTTATTTTACAACCACATCCACCGGGGTGATTGGGTGCTGTGTTTCGGTTGTCATTCAAGCTTACGACTCGAGCATCCATTAGCTCAACGGCTGTGCTTCCTCTCCTTTATTGTGCACCACCCCCACCACTGCTGACATTCATCTGAGTAGACTCACTACACAAACAGGAATTTCTCGGACTCTCCGATGCGCCTTTGAAATGGGGCGCTTGCTTCAAAATTCGCTCAGTCGACGGTTGTGCACATGAAACTCTCAAAAGTGACTTTCCAAATTCTATGGGGCTTTGATTTATCCCTTCATTGAATGCCATCGAAACGGACCATTCGCAATTCGCTCTGATGTTTGTCATATGATATGCACCTTGTTGCCACCTTTTCACTGCTAACCACAAAAATAACAATGTGCCATCGGTCAGCCGCCATTTGTCGAATAGAGGCGTGTAAACCCAAATCACAACAGAGTTGATTTGTTTACCGTGGTCGAGACTTGCTTCGGGGGCTCGCTTGTGTTTAAAATAGAAGCAGGTGTCATAGCCACAAAGGCCATGGTTTTAACGATTTCCTGAAAATGGATTCCCGTGGGCAAACCATAGATAGGGTTATTGACGATGGTGCAGTCCGTGCGTGTATCGATTCGAAATGGCTGACACGCTGAAACACGAATCTTCCCGTTTCGCTCAACCTTCTCATAACATCCCAGCGACATCAACATATTTATGTTCTTTTACTTTCATTTTAACCATAGGAATTTTCGCCCACTCCACCCCCCCCCCCCCCCCCCCCCCCCCCCCCACCGGAACCACTCGTTACAGACATTTGGATTTTTTTCGTTTTAATTTAACTTAATGTCATGATTATATTCTGTTTATTCTGAAATTGATATCTGCGAACGCCCAGTGACCCCCCGACTCACCCCCTCCCAAGACAGAGCTGGGTCTTGGAGGTGATTGCGATGGTTGTGACAGAGGAAGAGTGAATCTGAATCAGCGGAAATTCTAAAACCCAACGACTCCCCCTCCCTCGTTCAACCACCTTTGATATTGATAACATATCTCCTCTCTCGTTCACTCACTTTCAACATTGATACCATCTCCTCCACATGCAGTCAACCGAATCGGTGCTGCGGGAGCCGCTGCGGTGGCGGGGGCGTTGGAGCCGAGGAGGAATGGGGACGGCAGCTGGACGCCCTCCACCGCACTCACGGTGCTGCATCTTGGAGGTGAGAGGGTGCTGATTCTGATGGTTGTGAGAGAGGAAGAATGAGACTGAAATCATGTTATTTTACTTCCATTTCAACCAATCTTGACATTATCTCCTCTACACGCAGGCAACCAAATCGGCGATGCGGGAGTCGCTGCGGTGGCCGGGGCGTTGGAGCCGAGGAGGAATGGTGACGGCAGCTGGACGCCCTCCACCGCACTGACGGTGCTGAGTCTTTCAGGTGTGTGGGTGCTGATTTTGATGGTTGTGATAGAGGAAGGCTGAGGCTGCTCTTGTGTATCCGTTGCTCGTCGTCCAATATCTTTTCGCCTCCATAAACATTGCCCGTCCGTCCAATTCAATTCATCACTAAATCGGCTATATTTTGCTAAATACGCCCTCTCCCCCCCCCCCTCCCTCGTTGACCCGCGTCCGACGTTGATATCATCTCCTCCACATGCAGGCAACCAAATCGATGATGCGGGAGCCGCTGCGGTGGCCGAGGCGTTGGAGCCGAGGAGGAATGGGGACGGCAGCTGGACGCCCTCCACCGCACTGACGAGGCTGTATCTTCATTGTGAGTGGGTGCTGATTTTGATGCTGTTAGCTGAGGAAGGCTGAGGCTGCTCGTGTGTATCCATTGTTGATCGACCAATACCTTTACCTTTAGGGCCTTGAACGTGAGGCTCTGATTTCGATGATTGTGACAGAGGAAGAATGAGACTGTTCGTGTGTATCCATTGTGTATCTATTCTTGATCGTACCTTTTCGCCTTCGATTACACAGACTGTTGCGCAGTCGAAGCGCCTTCCTCGCCCAGTCACGCATTGTGCTCCGCAACTGTTTTGCTGTTGATGCCGCTCACCGCCTCACACCAACCCCATGCTTCGCTCTGCTTACTGCAGGCAACCAAATCGGCGATGCGGGAGCCGCTGCGGTGGCCGGGGCGTTGGAGCCGAGGAGGAATGGGGACGGCAGCTGGACGCCCTCCACCGCACTGACGGAGCTGCATCTTGGAGGTGAGGGGGCGCTGATTTTGATGGTTGTGACAGAGGAAGACTGAGGCTGCTCGTGTGCATCCATTGTTACTCGTCCAATACCTTCGGTCATCATATGATTCGTCCATTTGTTGCACAGTTTGTTTTACAACCACATCCACCGGGGTGGGTGGTTCCTGTGTTTTGGTTGCCATTCAAACTTACGACTCGAGCATCCATTAGTTCAACGGCTGTGCTTCCTCGGCTTTATTGGGCACCACCCCCACCACTGTCGACATCCATTTGGGCAGACTCACTACAAAATTAGGAGTGTCTCGGACTCTCCGATGTACCTTTGAAATGGAGCGCTTAATTCGAAATTCGCTCAGTCGACGGTTGTGCACCTGAAACTCTCAAAAGGAACTCTTCCCTTTTCGCTGAACCTTTGAGTTATCCCTTCATTGAATGCCATCGAAACGGACCATTCGCGGCTTGCTGAATCTTGATCGTGAGTGGGTGCTGATTTCGATGGTTGTGACAGAGGAAGAATGAGGATGAATTTATGTTATTTCACTTTCAAATAAAACCAGGTATCATAGACACAAAGGCATTGCATTTTGAAAATATGGTTTAGAATGATTTCTGTGAATAAGTAGTTAAGATTTCTTAGGCCAAGTCAAAGGGTTTAGTGAGGCAATAATTTCATGCTGCAGAAATTTGTATTTTTTCGTTTCAAGTCCTACTTTTTCCTTAGCATAATTTGTTTATTCAGAAATTGAAAAATGCGAAATACCCTTAAACCCAACTGACGGTGCCGAGTCTTGGAAGTGAGTGGGTCGCAGATTTTGATGGCTGTGATAGAGGAAGAATGAGGCTGCTCGTGTGTATCTGTTTTTTTGTCGTCCAATATCTTTTCGCCTGCATAAGCATCGCCCCTCCGTCCAAATCAACTTATCAATCACATCGGTTCTATTCTGTCCACTCGTCCAATTTGTATTCTCTCCTGACTGAAGGGAACCAAATCGGCGATGCGGGGTAATAGTGGTCATACCTTTCGCCATATATAAACAGCGCCCGTCGTGTCTCTCCGTCCGCTCAGTCCACATTCCCACACTTTCCAACATAAAAGTTGAATGCTTCACTGAACACACATCCGACTTTATCACAACTTGATTACACAGCGCAGTCGAAGCGCCTCGATTCGGCTATCTCCACAACACCGACACCTTCCTTTCGACCCCCTCTCACCAGACATCACCAACGGAACGGGTCGCTCGCAAAAAAAAGAATGGATGGTTGCATTGTTGAAGCGCTCCCAAACCAAACAATCCACACAATAAGCACATTCTTAGTAATATTCTCATTCTTTGTAATGTGTTGTTTTAATCTTTCAGAAATTTGAATTGTTTTAATTTCAATATAGCTTAATATTTTTAAATCATGAGTTGTTTATTCTGAAACCGAACTCTGCAAAAAACGCCCAATTACCCCTCGTTCACCCGCGTCCAACATTGACATCATCTCCTCTACATGCAGCCAACCAAATCGGCGATGCGGGAGCCGCTGCGGTGGCCGGGGCGTTGGAGCCGAGGAGGAATGGGGACGGCAGCTGGACGCCCTCCACCGCACTGACGGAGCTGAGTCTTAATAGTGAGTGGGCGCTGTTTTTTTATGGTTCTTACAGAGGAAGAATGAGGCCTTATATAAACAGTGTCTCTACGTCCTCTCAGTCCATGTTCCCACTCTTTCCAACATAAACGCTGAGTACTTCCACTCAACACATATCCGACTTCATCGCAACTTGATTACACAGACTGTTGCGCCGTCGAAGTGCCTCGATCCGGCTATCTCCACAACACCGACCCCTTCCCTTCGACCCCCTCTCACCAGACATCACCAACGGAACGGGTCGCTCGCTGAAAAAGAATGTTTGTTGCATTGCCAAAGCGCTCCCAAACGAAACAATTCACACAATAAGCTCATTATTAATAATACTCACATTCTTGGTAATGTGTTGTTTTCACAGCTCCACCCACAGTCCCCTCACTTCGAGGCGCACCACCGACGAGAAATCGATATGTGAATGGGCATGTCATATATTTGAAAGAACTGCTTATTGTTTTATGATCTTTTTACTTAGATATTATTTATGTGGATTTGTCATTTGACACGCTCAACATACCAACCCTCTCACAATCATTCTCACTGTCATCCTACTTGAAACAATACACACACGCTCCGTTCGCCTTTCTTTCCCTCTCCCCCATCACTCCCCCACTGCCCTCTCTCCCCCTCCATTATCATACCCCTTGCCCAGGTCACCCACCGAAGGCCGCACTTTGAAAATAGAGCAGAAGCGCGTCAGACTTTCCACCCAGAAAGAAATTGCTGATTAAAAAATAAACACGTTCAAATCATTCTCAGTCGATCATGGCTTTAAACATTTATCATTTGTAATCAAGCAGTGAATGGGGGGGTCAGGTTGGGGAATTTGGCTGACTCTAGAGTGGAGGGGTGCATTTTATTACAAAAGAATGTCGCTGAATCTTGTTGTCTGACTGTACCGCTGTGTCGCTACCCACCTCGCTCACCCCAAACCTGCAGTTAATGACATTGGCGAAGAGGCAAAGAAGGCGGTGAGGGAAGCAAAGAAGGCGCACAACAGCCACCTGCCCCCCGGAATGGAGGAGCTTAATATTCCTATCTAATTGTGTCAACAGACTCGTGGACGGGAAGACCACAGCCGAGTGGTGCCATCCAATCGACCCGGCGGCGGCGTAGTGTGTCAAAGTTTTTTAGTGCGAAACTGTCGAGGCGCCTCTTTAATTGATGAAACGCCGTGTTTACAGTCCCTTCGCAATTTTCAAAATCCGCAATAACTCTGTAATTTACGAGTCTTTAGATCACCTCATTGCCGTTATATATTGTCAGCATGTTATCCAGTGACACTTACGCAACCTCATTGTGATGTCCAACTCAGTGCTACTCAAAGCTTGTTGAGTGCTAATCGAAGGGCCTTTCGGACAAATACCGCCTACAACAAAAACGCGCTTATTTTTTATAACTTCCGACTTCCTATCGATAGATTATGTCGTGCAGTGCCGAGTGCTTGTTTGCTTGTTGCCGTGGTCGCCAATTTGTTTTCCTAATTGCCCTGTCGCGAGCAGGCCGTCTTTGTAGATGCGTCGATATTACGTGCAGGGTATGTTATCAGAGATATATATACCGAAAAGCTGCGAGTGATCTACAACGCCGTGACAAAGGATTGGCTGGAGTGGCCGAGGGACTGCAGCGGCGACGTGAAGTAGGGCCCCTTCGGAAACTCTTCGACTTCATGGACGGCGTCAAAGGTAGCTTATCCGCCTCCCTCAAGTTAGAGCAACGTCTCGTCACTGTGAATGTGACAATCGATGAATGTTGATGAGCGCTCGGAGCTTGAACAGTTCTACGGGTGGGAACAGTAGTAGCGGTGTGACTTCCACTAGCCCGGACGGTGGCGGCGGGGCCAAGATGGGAGAACGGGAAAATGGGGTGGCCAGAATACCGCTATGTCTCCAGCCCTCCTGCACATAAACAGTGCCCATGCAAACGTGCAAAAAGCTAGCGCGTAGGAGGTCGCAGCGGGGCGGTGCCGATCGGAGGCATAGCGGACGTGGGAGGATGAGTCAAACGTGTGACAGTATAGTTGAGGATGTAATCATTTTAATCCTTCACAACATCATAATTGTTAAACTCGCCCCTGCACATGACATTTGCACTTTTACCTATGACATTCATAAGCATTGGTCTGCCTCTTCCAGTGCTTGTGCGTGTGTTTGTGTGTGGATGTGTTTGTCTGCGTCTCTCGGGATGTGTGTATGAGAAAGGGGGAGGGGAGAGAGGGATGTGTGTGTGAGAGCGGGATGTGTGTGTGCGTGTGTGTGTGTGCTTGTGTGCGTGTGTATGAGAGGAAGAGAAACATTGTGTTTGTGTTATTACGTCCATCCCTGTGTGTGCGTGAAAGACAGAGGGAACTGTGTGTGTTATTGTCTGTGTATGCGTGTGTGTGTTTTCTTGCGAAAAGAGGGAGGGAGGGATGAGTGTGTGTGTGTGTGCGTGTATGTGTGTGTATACGTGTGTTTGAGAGGAAGAGAAACATTGTCTTGGTGTTATAACGTTCATACCTGTGTGTGCGTGAAAGAGACAGGGAATTGTGTGTGTCATTGTCTGTGTATGCATCTCTGTGTGTGCTCTTGTGGAAGAGAGAGAAGGAGAGAGTGTGTGTCGGTGTATGTACATATGTTTCTGTGTGAGAGTATCTCTATGTTTGTCTCTGTGCCTCGGCTGGCGCTAGTGGACCTCTCGCGTCCTGGCAGCACTGATGGTGGAGATAATGTAATCAATATAATTGGTTTTACATTTCCAGTATGCATGTCCAAATTGCCCGCCTAAACATGACATTTGCATGTCCAGGTGTGTGTGTGTGTGTGTGTGTGTGTGTGTGTGTGTGTGTGTGTGTGTGTGTGTGTGTGTGTGTGTGTGTGTGTGTGTGTGTGTGTGTGTGTGTGTTTATATAATATTGGGTATACTGTTTGATATATGGGAGGCATGATTGCAATTTAGCCTGATTTCTTGGAAGAGGGGTTATTACTATATGAAATAAAACTGCTCTATGCCCTGATGTGGCGCCACGCCTGCAAATTGCCAATGTCTGGCTGCGGTGTATGATGGTGATATTGCATACTCTCTTGCTTGCTTTATTATGCTATTTTATATTCCATGCATTGGCTGTTTTCCATATTTTTGGTCTTTGACCGTCCGTTTGATTGGGCGCAAAGTTCTTCGGCGCGGTCTCACCGATTGGGCGCACGCGGCGGGGCCAATATGGGAGAACGGGAAAGTGGGGTGACCGGAATACCGCTGTGTCTCTAACTGTCCTGCAGATAAACAGTGCCCATGCAGACGTGCAAAAATTAGCTCGTAGGAGGTCGCAGCGGCGCGGTGCTGATCGAAGGCGTAGCGGGCGTGGGAGGGTGAGTCAAATGTGTGACAGTATAGTTGAGGATGTAATCATTTTAATCCTTCACAATATTATAATTGTTAAACTCGCCCCTGCACATGACATTTGCACTTTTACCTATGACATTCATAAGCATTGGTCTGCCTCTTCATCTTCCTGTGCGTGCGCGTGTGATTGTGTATGGATGTGTATGTTTGCGTCTCTCGGGATTTGTGTACGAAAGGGTGGAGGGGCGGAGGGAGAGAGGGATGTGTGTGTGTGTGTGTGTGTGTGTGTGTGTGTGTGTGTGTGCGGGTATGTGTGAGAGGAAGAGAAACATTGTGTTTGTGTTATTACGTCCATCCCTGTGTGTGCGTGACAGAGAGAGGGGACTGTGTGTACCATTGTCTGTGTATGCGTGTGTGTATGTGTGTGTTCTTGTGGAAGAGAGAGAGAGTGCGCGCGAGAGAGAGGGTGTGTTTGTCGGTGTATGTGCATATATTTCTGTGTGTGAGTATCTTTATGTTTGCCGCTGTGCCTCAGCCTCTTTGTCTGTGTCGGTGTATGCGGGAGAGAGAGAGATAATGTGTGTGTGTGTGTGTTTGTGTGTGTGTGTGTGTGTGTGTGTGTGTATGTGTGTGTGTGTGTGTGTGTGTGTGTGTGTGTGTGTGTGTGCATATATTTGTGTGTGTGAGTACCTTCATGTTTGTCGCTGTGCCTATGTGTCTGTATGTCCGCTTTATCACATTACGCACTCGATGCACACTATTGCAGCCAACTTAGTATGGTAGTTGCTAGCGCGCTGGTGGACATCTCGCGTGCTGGCAGCGATGATGGAGCAGCCAATGAATTCATTTTAGTTGGTTTTACATTTCCAAATTGCATGTCCAAATTGCCCTCCTAAATATGGCATAACGCAATTATACCTATAGTAGCAGTCATCAACATCGCATGCGCACGAGCGCAGGCGCGCGCGCGCGCGCGCGCGCGCGTGTGTGTGTGTGTGTGTGTGTGTGTGTGTGTGTGTGTGTGTGTGTGTGTGTGTGTGTGTGTGTATGTGTGTGTGTGTGTGTGTGTGTGTGTGTGTGTGTGTGTGCGTGTGTGTGTATGTGTGTGTGTGTGTGTGTGTGTGTGTGTGTGTGTATGTGTGTGTGTGTGTGTGTGTGTGTGTGTGTGTGTGTGTGTTTTGTGTGTGTATGTGTGTACATAATTTTCTACTCATCGTTGAATATGGGCACCGACGAGGCAACCCGTGATGCGGTCCGGAGTGGCCCGGCAAACAGTGGCGCAACTAAAAAATGTAAGACTTGTCCCGTTTGATTGTGGAAAACTTGCGAAAACAGGCGCTTTTATTTTGAGAGACACTTTCCTACATATTGGTCGATGCATATATCAACAGAAAATGAACGCAACTACGCGTGTGCGCAAATAGTGAAAATGCAGAGCGAGCACTCTGAGGCGCCGTCGACAACGTACAATAGGCCGTCAAGATACTAATGACCTAAACTGCAGCTCTCCCTCCCACCCCGCTCATTCGGCGAGCATGATGCAATACCCACTCACCGCTAAGAGACAGCAGGAGCGGATGTTGCGGCAGATTGAGGCGTCGACGTCGGAGGAGAAGCAGCGGTTGACGGATGAGGCGAGTCGTCTGCAAAGGGTGTACCATTGTTACGATTCAGTGTTAGCACTTAATTCCAGACACAAGAATATCGCGATATCATTTTAGCATCGTAACAGCATCACAACGTATCACAACTCTCACTTAATCACAACTTGTGTTTCATCTCCACTGATGGAAAAGAGGGGGTGTTTGACGGGTGGTAGCTGCAGGGTGTTGCTGAGACTCCGATGTCCGACTGTTGCGCTATGCCGCAACAATTGTTTTCTTTCTCAACCTCACCCACAACCCCTTCAAACTCGGTTGTTCGACTGCTGCGCTGTGCCGCTACCCTCATTAAT
>JAPMLY010001006.1:117500-146192 GCA_026401115.1 Tetraselmis chui
GCATATTCAAGCCGGTTTTAAACGAAGTAGTTGCGTCGCGCTTCCCAAAAAGGTGAGCAAAAAATCGACAGGCCCGGCAGGTTTAGGCGAACAAACCGCTCCAACCGTGCCCTAAGCCTATGTACTTGCATTAGTGTCGGCCGTATAAAAACATAGCTACGACCTGTTAGGCTCGTATTTCGGGCGTCGCGGGCCGTAACGGCGGGGATGTTACGTACGCACGATGTATGACGGGGTCGACACATTGTATTATTAATACTCGACTGGTAAAACATGGCAGACGGAAACCGCCAGCAAGTGCAACCAAAATAAAGATTAACCCCATTTAAGTCTTCTAGACTCCCAACGGTACATCGGAGCTGTCCCATGACGGCAGATGTTTCACAAATGCAATTAAGATAGGGTGCGTCGTCAGCCATGCTCTTTTATGGGCGTTTTCCATACGGGTAGTGCACATTCACGTAAATAAGTGTAAGGGTATGACTTCAACATGTTGCCGCACTACCGGCGGATACCGGACGTTTCAAGTTCCATGGAACATTCAAATAAAGGAGGCGGTGCGTGACATATTTTATTGAACTCTTTATTACCATAGCCGGGAAAGGCGGCTTGAAGCGCCCTGTAGAAATAAAGGACGAGGCACGACACGCACGACAATACCCACGAGAAAACCTTGTCGAACACCGATGGGAAGATTACGCAAGAGGCGCACAAGATATGAAGATAGACGGTAAGTAAGGAAGGCTAGTCCATACGTTAACATGGTATCGCTGTAGTCCGCTCCATTGTTGTGTGTGATAGCGGCTGCTTTGCTCAAACTGTACATAATAAACTCGGAATATGTGACTTGCGGGCGCCTCTACTATACTACCCTTGCGGCCGCGAAATTATCATTTTGAACCAATAATACACGATTCCAGTGCTACCTGCACGTTATGCACAATGTCCCTTCCCAGTATTGCCCCGCGCTGGGCAGCTTACTGCGGCGACAATCAGTGAATCGGGTTTGTCAATATTATTTATCGAAGGCCTTATTAGTACCTTGCAGGAACTGTACCTTACCTCGGCCGCTCGGCGCTTACCCGCGCATGCGCTTTTAACCAAAGGAGCTTTCAACGCGGGAGTGTTACTTGAGTCGAGGACTTTCCGTGCATGTGATTCGGGGCGCTCGTTTGGCCCGGCGCGCTGTGGGCAAGAGTTCAAAGCAATATAACGGCAGGTCCAACCACTTACAACGCCGACGTGTAGTTATGCGGCGTGTTGAAATTACGAAATTTCACAGTAGGTGTTATCGCCGCACAAGGGTTAACGACAGGAAGATGCACAGGTCCGACAAGAGCTTGCGGCGAATATCCACACAGTTGGCGAGGGCTATAAGACTCAAGTGCCGGCACATAACCAAGTCCGAGCAGGTGAAGAGAAGTCAGGTAAGATTGAATTAGGACGCTTTATGATGATTATTTGGTTTCGTCAATATGGAAAAGAAGGGGGGGGGGTCGAAAAAGCGATAAAGAACTTTTTATTTGTCACATATTGAGCCTATTTGTCTTGTACCGCTGCTGCCCCCAGCTCCTGCTACTACTTCCACAACCTGTTGCTCTGTCTCTGACAGGCCAATCCTTCGAGTTCGATGCCTTCCTGTCGCATAACTGGGGTGAAGACAAACAGGCATACGCGATTGTACGCCCGCCGGTAACTCCCCTGGCACATGTCCAGTATTGATTTACTACCACGGCGATAGGTACACCGAAAATTTCTTTGCCAGCTTCGGAAATGTGTGTGTGCGTGTGTGTGTCTATGTGTGTGTGTGTGTGTGTGTGTGTGTGTGTGTGTGTGTGTGTGTGTGTGTGTGTGTCTGTGTGTCTGTGTGTGTGTGTATGCGTGCGCGCGAGTGTGTGTGTGTGTGTGTATGTGTGCGTGTGCCTGTGTGTGTGAGTGTATATATGTGTGTGTGTGTGTGTATGTGTGTGTGTGTGTGTGTGTGTGTGTGATATTGTGTGACTGTGTGCATGTGTGTCTGCAATATTAATATGGTTGCGCGCTGTATTTGCTATCATAATTATGGTCATTTTTGTGTGTGTGCGTGCGTGCGCGCGCGAGTGTGTGTGTGTGTGTGTGTGTGTGTGTGTGTGTGTGTGTGTGTGTGTGTGTGTGTGTGTGTGTGTGTGTGTTTGTGTGTGTGTGTGTGTGTGTGTGTTTTGGTTGTGGGGAACATAGTTCCTTTCCGGTCACTCACGACGGATCTCCGGAATTCCGTATACTTCCGTTCCGCATGCTCAGTAATGATTTACTTCCACTGCGAAAAGTACACCGAAACTTTCTTTGCCAGCTTCGGATGTGTGTGTGTGTGTGTGTGTGTGTGTGTGTGTGTGTGTGTGTGTGTGTGTGTGTCTGTGTGTGTGTGTGTGTGTGTGTCTGTGTGTGTGTGCGTGCGCGCGCGCGCAAGTGTGTGTGTCTGTGTGTGTGTGTGTGTGTGCGTGCGTGCGCGCGCAAGTGTGTGTGTGTGTATGTGTGTGTGTATGTGTGTGTGTGTATGTGTGTGTGTGTGCGTGCGCGCGCGAGTGTGTGTGTGTGTGTTTGTGTGTGTTTATGTATTTGTGTGTGTGTGTGTGCGTGCCCGCGCGAGTGTGTGTGTGTGTGTGTGTGTGTGTGTGTGTGTGTGTGTGTGTGTGTATGTGTGTGTATGTGTGTGTGCCTGTTTGTGTGTATGTCTGTGTGTGTATGTGTGTGTGTGTGTGTGTGTGAGTGTGTGTGTGTGTGTGTGTGTGTGTGTGTGTGTGTGTGTTTGTGTGTGTGTGTTGTGTGTTTGTGTGTATGTGTGTGTGTGTGTGTGTGTGTGTGTGTGTGTGTGCATTTGCGTCTGCAATAATAATATGGTTGCGCGCTGTAGTTGCTATCGAAGTTATGGTCAGTTTTGCACAGCAATGGCAGCGTCAAGAAGATGGGTGGTCGGTTTATCTTTGACCTTTCATGACTGGATTTTTGAATACAGTTTTTGCTTGTGTTGCGATATTCTTCGATAACGTGGGCTTCGGATCTTTTTTAGAGCTGGGGGTTTTCCTTTTTTCTTTGATATTATTGGTGGTTTCCAGTTTCCACTTCGTTTTCTTGTAAGTAAACATGACGACAACGGGCGAATATTCCTCGTATTAACCAGGGTTGTGCGGAACATAGTTCCGTTCCGGTCAGCCACAACGGAACATGAATTCATCCAACGTCTGTCTGTTGCTCTTCATGGCACTCTGGGTTCTTATCTCCGGGACGCTTTTCAGGAGGGCAGTGCTGGTGCTGTGGCATGCCTTCATGTCCCTCGGGCTTAGGTTTTTTCCTCCTTTCTTCTTTTTTTGCTTGGTGGCCTCCACTGTTTTTTCTTGTTAGAATTCTTTTTACTCACGACGGAACACCGGAATTCCGTATACTTCCGTTTCGCCGGAACACCTCTCCAAAAGGGCCGAAAGTCCTTCCCCCGGAAATATAAAATTGCTTGTAAGAAAAGGCAGCATACTTCCCCCGTCAGTCCCCCGAGGAAAACATTTTTTCTCGGTCCTTCCAGAAATGGTTGGCTGTGCCCCGAAATGGCATAATCTGACGAGAAATGTGCCATGGCCCCTTCTCTCCGTAATCGGTGGAAGCACGAATAAGAACGAGGTAATGCATTGGATCCGGTGGATTGGATTATATACACTGTTCTTATGTTCAAACATTCGTGTTTGCTCACTTCTCACAAAACTTAATTCCAACCTCTTAATAGAAACGGTGTAAAACATCAAAACAACTTCTTGCAAAATCTCATATGTACGGGCAGAATACATGGTTAATTACGACTACACTCCTTTGGGTAAAGCTTATCGTTGTGGTGGATAATTGATAACATGCGTTCGCACCCTACATCAACCATCGACATCTTAATTTCCCACTCCCTCACCGCTCTCTCGGCCCTAGTAGCTATTTTGTTGTATCCGGCTAGTCGGAATTGCCGTAAACGTGCATGCGGACCTCGCCTGGCGGGCGACGGCGATCTTGCTACTTAAGTGTCTCGCGGGTGTATGTATGACCATGATGAGGTGTCACAACTAGAAGATTCCGAATACGTGTTGCGTCTTTGTTCGTGTGGATTGAATAAGAGTTGCGTAATTAAGAAGGAACTCGGATTGTTACATAATTTCCAGCTAGTGCATTGTTCAGTCTAGGGCTTTATCATTAATGTCGGGAGAGGTTTTAAGCTTATAGTAGTATCATTGCTTGGGTATTTTGTGGAACTTTGGCAATTGCATTGGCCCAACCCGGGGGTGTTCCGGGGGAAGGGAGTACCGGAACACCGGAACTGAAGTAAATTCTGTAATAAAGTTCCGCCCCGCCGGAGGCATGTTCCGTTTCCCCCGGAACAAAGTTCCGCCGAGTTCCGGATTTAGAATGCCTGGAAATCGACTTCCGAAAAACGCGGGTATTAGCCTTGACCCTTGTTCTTTTTTCTTATTGGAAGCTCCTCGACCTCGCCCTCATTTTCTCGGAAGAGCTTTCCACTGCTCTTCATGGTACGTTGGGTTCTTTGCTGAGCGACGCATTGCAGGAGGGCAGCGCTGATGTTGTGGCATGCCTTCCTGTTCCTCGGGCTTAGTCATGCGGGTTGTTTTCCTCCTTTTCCCTTCTAGCTTTGTGGTTTCCACATATTTTCCCTGTAAGAATGTTTTTGTTTCCTCGACCTCGCCGACTGTCGCGCGGTCGACAATGAATTACTTCCGAACAAGGTGCTCCTACGCTTTACTTACCAAATTTGGCCGGGACACCGAATGTTCCCCATATGTGCACATTTAAAAGTACCACGTATTAGTATGCGACACCAATTGGAAGGCTGCTTTTTTACCCCACGGGAGATGTCCATTCATCATTTGGTAAAGGGTTGTGAAAATACGTCGCATTGATACCACAAATAGGGCGACTACCGTCCCCATGTTGAAATGGTTCGACATGGTGAGTCGTGCGTATGGATCTTCGCATTAACAATACAACATTTCTACCATATATGACGGCGCGGATAACATAAATACACACATTTGTAGTCTATGATATACGTATCATTATGCACGCGCGTCACGAGAAGTCTCCCCTCCCATTCTATTGCAATCAACCATTGTTGCGGCCGTCGACGCAGGTGGTGCTCATTTCCAATCTCCTTATGAGCGCCGGCGTGCGGGTCTGGCTCGACGAGACTTGCCTCAAGGACCACATAAAGACCTCAGTGCTGAAAGGGCTCGACTCGTTGCGGTTTGTGGTGGGCTTCCTCACACCGGAGTACATCGAAAAGATCGCCGCAGCAGATTCGGTAGGAGCTGCTTTGACCCAATACACACGCACACACACACACACACACACACACACACACACACACACACACACACACACACACACACACACACACACACACACACACACAATTTTGTTCATTGATGTACTAGTATGATGCAGGTTGCCCTTATTACCGAAGCTTGACTAAGCAGCGAAGCAAGTAAAGCATACACGTGTGCTGCTGATTCGCCCCGCCGCAGAAGGACTACTGCTACTACGAGTTCAAGTATGCAATAGATCAACGGCCGGACGGCATCGTACCAGTCGTCACTGCAGAGGAGGCAAAAGACGTGAGCTCTTGGAAAGGGCTGCTGAAGCCTGACATGAAACACCTCTACATCGACTTGAACTGCCCTGTGGCCGAAATCAATACGGAGAAAGTCAAGGCCCTTGCCGGCAGGCTCAAAGCAGCTCGGGAAGACCTCGATGCTTTAGGTTTGCACTTCCACCCCATTCCCTCCACCGCTCTTCTGTTGATTGTTGCTCAATGCTGCTCGTGGACGGGTCGAGTGAGCGATGAGTACCGATAACTTTTCAATACAGATCCATGACATGCAATAGAGAGTGTATTTCTTGGAAACCCTGACATATGTCTGGTATTACGCGTTTTAACTGAAAGTTGGCTCGCGTTGACGGCTCGCTTCTCTTAAACACTAATTCTTTGTATTGAAGGACTGTCGTTGCTACCGTATCGATAGTCAGTTTGGGAAGCCGCATTATCGACCGGGTGTAAAAATGAAAATCCGCTTTGTTGTTGTTCACAACAGGCGATGTCGGCGAGACGTCGGCGTCGGGCTCATCAGGAGCAGGACCCTCCAAAACGCGGGGCGCAATCGACACACAGTTGATCAAAGCCGTCGACGGTTTAACGCAGGAGGAGATGGAGGACTTGGCGGAGCAAGATCTTCCGGAGGTGGCGTTCAAAAAGCTACAGAACCCGCACCTCGCTTTGAGCGTAGACGAGCAGATCGAGTGTCTGACGGGATGCATCGCCGTCGGTGCCACCCGCGCCAAGCAGGCGAAGGGCAAGAACCTTCTCATGTTTATAGGGAATACCGGTGCTGGAAAGAGCACGATGGTCAACTTCCTGCACGGCTGCGAAATGGAAAGCTTCAAACCAAATCCGGCTGTGATGCAAAGTGCCATTCGGGTGAAGAAAGGCTCGAAGAGGCGGGAGCTGCGCGGTGCAAAGATTGGGCACGGCAAACAGAGCATGACCTTCATTCCCGGAATCGGGAGTGACGAAAACTTCACCTACCTGGACTGCCCCGGCTTCCTCGACAACCGAGGGGCGGAGATCAACATCGCCAACACGGTAAACGTCAAACAAGCCATTTACGCGGCGAAGAGCGTCACGGTGGTGGTGCTCATCAACTATTGGTCTCTTCTTGCGGACAAGGGAAAGGGCTTTCGGGACCTAGCCCAGATTCTGCAAGACCTGTTTGGAAGCGCCGCTCAGCTGGAAGAGCACGCGGCGTCCATCGCCCTTGGTATCACTAAAGTGCCCACGGTGACTGAGGAGGGCTGTATACACCTAGAACATGTCGAGGCTCTTCTGAAGGACACAGAAGGCTTGCCTCCTCGCGAAGCCCAACTGGTGATGACTTTGAGCAACAACCTGTTTATCACTCACCCCGCGAAGGACATGGACCCGAACCTGGGTTGGGTCAGCCTTGAGGAGCTCGTGTGCCTACTTATCGGCCTAAAGAGCATCCTGGAGCCAAGCAACATATTCCGGACGGTGCTGACACCGGAAGACGAGCGCGCATTGCGCGCCATCGTGGAGGAGCTGAGCAGGAGAGTGGCTGACGCGATGAAGCAGAACGACTTTGTGGCCGCAGCGAGTATGTTGGCGAGTTTGACTAAGATCGACGTCATCGACAACCTGTTGGTGACGAGGATGATATACCAGGCGAGCGACACCGTGCGGACGGTGCTTCTGTCGCTGCGAGAGCGCGCGACGCAGTGTCTGTTGGCGAGTATGATGGAGGAGGCGAGGGGGATTGTGGGGCAGCTGGAGGCCGCGGCGCAGGCTTTGCGCCACACTTCGCCCGGCTACGCTGCGATTGCGGAACAAGCGGTGACGACTTTGGGGCGGCAGACAGAGCAGCGTCAGAAGGACATCGAGGCGATGGAGGCGCTGCGCCGCGACATGCAGGAGTACAAGTCGCAGAGCGAGGCGATCCAACGGCGGCTGAAGGAATTGGAGCGGCTGCAGGCGACGTCGGCGGCGGACGTCGCGGCAAAGGAAATGGAGTTGGAGCAGCTAAAGTTAGAGAAGGAAACGGAGGCTGCGGCTGCGGAGCACGCCTTCGCCGTCGAGAAGGAGCGGCTGTCGCGGCAGATGGAGGCGTCGACGGCAGAGGAGAAGCAGCGGTTGATGGAGGAGGTGAGCCGGCTGCAGAGGGAGGAGGAGGAGAACAGGGCGCGGATAGAGGATGAGGCGGCCGGGCGGGAGCGGCTGCTGCAGGAGACGTTGGAGGCGAACAAGAGGATGGCGGCAGAGCAGGAGAAGGAGAGGGCGGAGATGTTGCAGAAACAACATGAGGTGGTGGCGAGGGAGGTGGAGAAGAAGCTCGAGGAGGCCAACAAGGCGGCTGGACGGAATAGTAACGGCACCTTCAAGGTAAACCGCCCACAATCTTTATTTGTGTATTATATGCCACTATGCAAATGTGTGTTTTTGTGTGTGTGTGTGTGTGTGTGTGTGTGTGTGTGTGTGTGTGTGTGTGTGCTCTTGTGCGATGCATGATTGACAGCAATGGCATTGCATGTTTTGCTGACGGGTCGGACTTCCATTGTTTGTTTGTGCGGGATGTACCTTTGTTTCCACATCACACCTGTTATATCCTATCGAGCAAGAGGGAGATGGGTGGCATGGGGATGACGCCTTGTACAAGCGCGGGCAGTGGTATGTATGGAACATGTGTGTGTGTGTGTGTGTGTGTGTGTGTGTGTGTGTGTGTGTGTGTGTGTGTGTGTGTGTGTGTGTGTGTGTGTGTGTGTGTGTGTGTGTGTGTGTGTGTGTGTGTGTGTGTGTGTGTGTGTGGTGTTTGCGAAAGCTCGATTAGCAGGTAGGGGCTCGCACATATTAATTTTAAAAAGGTCGGGAAGTGTCTGAGGTGTACATTTTGACTCAGACAAGCGTAGGAAACAAGGTCTGGATGTTGTTTAATGAATATCTGGTTAATTTCTCTCACATGGTATATGACACCTATTTTACTCCGTGCATGAGCTGGTTTTTGCTGTAAATAGTTTGTCGGGTAAATGTCTTTTGGATGGGTATCATTAATGCTCTCCGCATGCGTTTGAACGGGGGCGATTAAAGATAACCAACAACTCGTTTTGGCGGTGGCGCGGAATTCGGTCATGACGCCGCGTTTGTCGGTGTGTCAAGTAATTTAAGTTGTGGGGGTTGCGGAAAGTTGCAACGTTGCGGGGATTGGAGGTAACCATTGTTATCTAGCGTGCATTTTCGATTGTTTTGGCAAGTTAGATTGTTTCTCGGTTTCGTATTTGTTTGTGGCATTGTGAGTGTCAAGATGTTATTTGGCTCATTTCAGTTTTTTGTCAGATATGCTGATTTGAATCGATGTTCCATTTTAGCTGCTCGTTGACATATAAATCCGGGATACATTACGTATGGAATATGTAGTCAAGATATCCGCATGCCTTTATTCATGTGGAAGGACAATGCGTATGTCATGTTCAGAAGAGCGTATGCTATTTATTAAGCAACATCCATGCAAGCTCGTCAGGCAGTGCTGTTGAAAGCATGATTGACCCTGGGAAGCCGGCATGTGACGCTTATTTCTCGCGTCCTTCTTAATTATCATCTGCTTGCCTGATAAATTCCGCTGAAACAAGCCCCATTTATTTATTTATTTATTTATTTATTTATTTATTTATTTATTTATTTATTTATTTATTTATTTATTTATTTATTTATTTATTTATTTATTTATTTATTTATTTATTTATTTATTTATTTATTTATTTATTTATTTATTTATTTATTTATTTATTTACGCCATCTCGTCTTCGTTTTAAGTGTTTCTTGAATATTGTAACGCATTGCCTTTTCTCTAAACGACCGCCCTTGTGTTCCCCACCGCCAGGGCCACACCGAGGCCGACCTGCGGGCGCACGAGCAGAACGTGGCGAAAGCGGCGGCCAAACTGGCGAAAAATGAGAAATGGCGGAAGAAGGACGAGGACGGGCTGTTGTTGGAGAGACTGACGCCCATTCGCTCCGGCGGCAGTTGGTCGTGGCGCTTTGCCGACTCGAGACTGATCTTATGTGGTAAGAGCGGCGCATTAGCCGACTTTGACGCGGCACCGACTGTGTGCATGCCTTGTAGTCGTCTTACAATTGTTTTTTCCTTGTTTGTGCCATACCCTATTGTAATCCCTTTTATTATTAGCTCAACGAATACTCTTACGCGATTGTGTTTGTCCGTTTTCTCTCTTTCGTCGTCACTCTGATGACTTTGCCCAGCGAAGCGGCGATATCATCCGGACTATGTCGACGTAGTTCGTGGTGGTTTCGGAGACCCCGAATGCGAAACGTACCCGAAATCGCAGCGAAATGCACTTGTAAAATATCGACGATACCATCGATCCCTAGCCTTATCTCAGTTAATCAGCGCCTAAGTTGCCAATGTCATTGATTACACACACTGCGATTGACCCTTGACGTGGATGATGTATGCTTGATTACAATTCTCGTTTCCTCAGCCTTATTATTAGCTAACCTCAGTTAATCAGCGCCCCAATTGCCAATGTCATGATTACACACACTGCGATTGACCCTTGTCGTGGATGATGTATGCTTGATTACAATTCTCATTTCCTCAGCCTTATTATTAGCTAACCTTAGTTAATCAGCGCCCCAATTGCCAATGTCATGATTACACACACTGTGATTGACCATTGTCGTGGATGATGTATGCTTGATTACAATTATCATTGCCTTATTAGCCTTGTTCATAGGCTCTCCCCAGTTTTGTTGTCATCGTACTATTACCGCCGCCGCCGTATATTCTGCCCAACGTCACTCAATGTGGAATGCGACAATGATTTGTGCGCTGCCCTTCCGTCACAGGGGGGGAGCTGGGCGATGAGGCCGTCACCGCACTCGTCGCCCTTCTTCAGCCCTGCCCCAACCTCGACGGATCTTGGGAGGTGCTGCCGTCGCTGACGGAGCTTGACCTTGGCGGTGAGTGGCTGCGTTGCGCAATTTGTAATATTTTCAACTGATACATACCAACTCCCAATTCTCTTAGCTCAACATCGACATGCTCCTCCTCCGTCCCCTCCACTCTCCCGAATGCAAATCTCGAAATACGCCCACCCACCCCACCACCGCTGACATCCTTTTGAGCCGACTGACTACAAAAGTAATAATTTCTCGGCCTTTCCGATGCGCCTTCGAAATGGAGCGCTTGATTCGAATTTTTTTCAGTCGACGGTTGTGCACCTGACACGCTGAAAGACGAATCTTCCCGTTTCGCTCAACATTTGCGTCATGCCTTCTCATAACATCCCAGCGACAACAATATTTTCACGTTGTTTAACTTTCATTTAAACCTTATTTTATGTAACCATAATTTTCTTTTCCTGAAATCTAAATCTGCGAAAGGCGCCCACTCACCTGGACATTTGGATTTTTTCGTTTCATTTTAATTACATGTTTTATGATATTGTTTGTTGCTTATTCTGAAATCGAAACCTGCGAAGAACGCCCAGTGACCCCCCCCCCCCCCCCCCCCCCCCCCCCCCCCCCCCCCCTTGACCCCACTCCCTCGTTCACCCACGTCCAGCATTGACATCATCTCCTCTACATGCAGGCAACCAAATCGGTGCTGCGGGAGCCGTTGCCGTGGCCGGGGCGTTGGAGCCGAGGAGGAATGGGGACGGCAGCTGGACGCCCTCCACCGCACTGACGGTGCTGAATCTTCAGAGTGAGTGGCCGCTGATTTTGATGGTTGTGACAGGGGAAGGCTGAGGATGAATTTATGTTATTTCACTTTCAAATAAGACCAGGTATCATAGACACAAAGGCCTTGCATTTTGAAAATTTGGTTTAAAATGATTTCTGTGTACAATTCCAAAGGTTTAGCAGTGAGGCAATAATTTTACTTTATGTTGCAGAAATTCGTCTTGTTTTCTTTTCAAGTCCACTTACTTTTTTGTTAGCATAATTTGAAATCGAAATCTGCGAAATACTCTAAAACTCAGCGACCCCCCCACCTCACCCCCCCCCTTCGGTCACCCACTTCCAACATTGACATCATCTCCTCCACATGCAGACAACCAAGTCGGCGATGCGGGAGCCGCTGCGGTGGCCGGGGCGTTGGAGCCGAGGAGGAATGGGGACGGCAGCTGGACGCCCTCCACCGCACTGACGGTGCTGAATCTTCAGAGTGAGTGGCCGCTGATTTTGATGGTTGTGACAGGGGAAGGCTGAGGATGAATTTATGTTATTTCACTTTCAAATAAGACCAGGTATCATAGACACAAAGGCCTTGCATTTTGAAAATATGGTTTAAAATGATTTCTGTGTGCAATTCAAAAGGTTTAGCAGTGAGGCAATAATTTTACTTTATGTTGCAGAAATTTGTCTTGTTTTCTTTTCAAGTCCACTTACTTTTTTGTTAGCATAATTTGAAATCGAAATCTGCGAAATACTCTAAAACTCAGCGACCCCCCCACCTCACCCCCTCCCTCGTTCACCCACGTCCAACATTGACACCATCTCCTCTACATGCAGGCAACCAAATCGGCGATGCGGGAGCCGCTGCGGTGGCCGGGGCGTTGGAGCCGAGGAGGAATGGGGACGGCAGCTGGACGCCCTCCACCGCACTGACGGTGCTGAATCTTCAGAGTGAGTGGGCGCTGATTTCGATGGTTGTGACAGGGGAAGGCTGAGGATGAATTTATGTTATTTCACTTTCAAATAAGACCAGGTATCATAGACACAAAGGCCTTGCATTTTGAAAATATGGTTTAAAATGATTTCTGTGTACAATTCAAAAGGTTTAGCAGTGAGGCAATAATTTTACTTTATGTTGCAGAAATTTGTCTTGTTTTCTTTTCAAGTCCACTTACTTTTTTGTTAGCATAATTTGAAATCGAAATCTGCGAAATACTCAAAAACTCAGTGACCCCCCCACCTCACCCCCTCCCTCGTTAACCCACGTCCAACATTGACACCATCTCCTCCACATGCAGACAACCAAGTCGGCGATGCGGGAGCCGCTGCGGTGGCCGGGGCGTTGGAGCCGAGGAGGAATGGGGACGGCAGCTGGACGCCCTCCACCGCACTGACGGTGCTGCATCTTGTTGGTGAGTGGGTGCTGATTTTATATGGTTGTGACAGGAGGAAGGCTGAGGCTGCTCGTGTGTATCCATTGTTGATCGTCCGCTACCTTTTCGCCTTCATAAGCGTCGTCCCTCCATCCGTCCAAATCAATTTCTCAGATTATTCGTCCATTCGTTGCCACGCTTTCTTTTCTTTTTACCAGCCTCGTCAAAAAATCCTTAAGTCAAATTAAATTCAGTTGCGCAGTTTGTGTTTCGTAATTAACGACCAATTATTTTACTCCGTAAAGTTTCTTTCCAATTATGTTATGCCCTTACTTTTTTGTTGTCATAACTTGTTTATTCTGAAAACTGAATCTACGAGAAACCCTAAAACCTAGCGACTCCCCCTCTTCACCCACTTCCAATATTAATACTATCTCCTCCACATGCAGGCAACCAAATCGGCGATGCGGGAGCCGCTGCGGTGGCCGGGGCGTTGGAGCCGAGGAGGAATGGGGACGGCAGCTGGACGCCCTCCACCGCACTGAGGTGGCTGAATATTGGAGGTGAATGGTCGCTGATTTCGATGGTTGTGACAGAAGAAGAATGAGGCCGCTCGTTTGTATCCATTGTTGGCAGTCGAATACCTTAGTTCATCGTATTACTCGTCCATTTGTTACATGGTTTATTTTACTACCACATCCACCGGGGTGAGTGGGTGTTGTGTTTCGGTTGTCACTCAAACTTACGACTCGAGCATCCATCAGTTTAACGGCTGTGCTTCCTCGGCTTTATTGTGCACCACCCCCACCACTGCTGACATTCATTTGAGCAGACTCGCTACAACAAAAGGAATTTCTCGGACTCTCCGATGCGCCTTTGAATTGGAGCGCTTGATTCGAAATTCACTCAGTCGGCGGTTGTGCACCTAAAACTCTCAAAAGCGACTCTTCCCTTTTTGCTGAACCATTGATTTACCCCTTCATTGAATGCCATCGAAACGGACCATTCGCGACTCGCTCTGATGTTTGTCGTATGAGATGCACCTTGTTGCCACAACCACAAAAATAACAATATGCCGTCGGTCAGCCGCCATTTAACGAATAGAGGCATGTGAACCAAAATAACAACACAGTGGATTTATTGAACGTAGTCAAGACTTGCTTCGGGGGCTGCACTTCTGTTTAAGATGGAAGAAGCTGTCATAGCCACAAAGGCCCCGGCGGTTTGAACGATTTGCTAGGAAATTATTTCTGTGTACTACAAACCATACATAGGGTTATTGACGATGGGGCAGTCCGTGCGTGTATTGATATAACCACCCCTCCCTTTTATATCCTCCCGTATATCGTTTGGCTTTTGGCCTTGTTCCATCCACTCACCCCTCATTTGTCCCTTCATAAATGAGCCCAGCGAGCCTCCACAATTTAACGAGCGTGGTTGGTCGATGAGGCGACTATGAAAAATAAGTCACAATTTGCTACATTATTTTGAATATTGTTGATCATTTCCATACGTTATGTCTTTCCTCGCTCAATCAAGTTCCGCAATTGTTTTGCTGTTGATGCCGCTCACCGCCTCACACCAACCGCATGCTTCGCTCCGCTTACTACAGCCAACTTTATAGGCGATGCGGGAGCCGCTGCGGTGGCCGGGGCGTTGGAGCCGAGGAGGAATGGGGACGGCAGCTGGACGCCCTCCACCGCACTGACGCTGCTGAGTCTTTATGGTGAGTGGGTGCTGATTTCGATGGTTGTGAAAGAGGAAGAATTAGGGTGCTCATATCTATACATATCTTCCCTCCGACTAGATGAGATGTACCTTTTTGTCGCCTCTCCACTGCCAAACACGAAAGTAAAAATGTGTCGTTAAACAGAGAATAATAAGATTTGTTTGATAGTTTGCCCGATAAGGGTTTCTGTGAAAAGTAAACGGGTTTATTGACGGTGGCGCAGTCCGTGCGTGCATCAAAATCACGTCGCCCTCCCTTTACATAGCAATTTAGGCATTCGGTTTTATTCCCTCCACTTACCCGTCATATGTTTGTCCATTGCCCTGTGATGCCCCACAAAATGAAGGGGACCAAATCGGCGATGCGGGGTATTGGTGGGACAACCTTTTGCCTTTCATAAACAGCGCCCGTCGTGTTTCTCCGTCCTCTCAGTCCATATTCCCACTCTTTCCAAACATAAAAGTTGAGTACTTTCACTAAACACATATCCGACTTTATCAAAACTTGATTACACCGACTGTTGCGCAGTCCAAGTGCCTCGATTTGGCTATCTCCACAACACCGACCCCTTCCTTTCCCCTCTCATTAGACATGGCCGTCGAAGTGCCTCGATTCGGCTATCTCCACAACACCGACCCCTCCCCTTCGACCCCCCTCTCACCAATCGCCAACGGAACGAGTCGCTCGCAAAAAAGAGAATGGGTCGTTGCATTGCTAAAGCGCTCTCAAACCAAACAATATTTACAATAATAAGCTCATTATCAGTAATACTCTCATTCTTAGTAGTATGTTGTTTCTGGTTCCGCCCACATTCCCCTCACTTCGAGGCGCGCCACCGACAAGAAATCGATATGTGAAGAATGGGCATCTCATATATTTGGAAGAACTGCTTATTGTTTCATGATCTTCTTATTATATTTTACATACTATTTATGTGGATTTGTCATTTGACTAGTTTAACATACCAACCCTCTCACAATCATTCGCATTGTCATCCTCCTTCAAACAATACACACACCCGTCAAAATAGAGAACCGCGTCAGACCCCCCAAAAGAAATTGCTTAATCAAATAAAAAGATATATTAAATGGCCTTCTGAAAGAAATAAACACGTTGAAATCTTTCTCTGTCGATTATGGCTTTGAACATTGATAACATGTAATCAAGCAGTGACTGGGAGTCAGGCTGCGGAATTTGGCTGACTGTGAAGGGGGAGGGGTGCATTTTATTACAAAATAATGTCGCTGCTGAATCTTGTCGTCTGACTGTACCGCCACGTCGCTACCCACCTCGCTCACCCCAAATCTGCAGGGAACAACATTGGCGACGAGGGAAGGAAGGCGGTGAGGGAGGCGGTGGCGGCGCACAACAGCCACCTGCCCCCCGGAATGGAGGAGCTTGGAATTATTATCTAGTTGACTCAACGGACTCGTGGACGGGAAGACCATAGCCGAGTGCTGCCATCCGATATCGACTCGGCGGTGGCGTAGTGTGTCAAAAGTTGCAAAACTGTCGAGGCGCCTCTTGTATTGATGAAACGCCGTGTTTACGGTCCCTTCGCAATTTTCAACCTTCTCAACCTTCGCAATGGGCCTTCTCAACCTTCCAGCTCATCCGCGCATTGCGTGACAATCAAAGGGCCTTTCGGAGAATTACCGCCTACAACAAAATTGTTCTTAGTTTTTACAACTTCCGGCTTCCTATCGACCAATTACATCGTGCAGTGCCGAATGCGTGTTTGCTTGTTACCGTGGCCGCCTTTTTTTTGATTTTCTAATTGCCGGTCGGGATGCGCCATCTTGCCATCTTTGAAGATGCGTCGATATAACGTATATTAACAGAGATATATAGCAAAAAGCGACGGCGGCAAGGCCCCCCCTACATCTCGTCACTGTGAATGTCACTATCGATGAATGTTGAGCGCTTGGAGCTTGAACAGTTCTACGGGTGCGAGCAGTAGTAGCGATGTGATTTCCACTAGCTCGGACGGTGACTCGCCGGAAGAGCGTTGAAGGCGCACACGGTGCGGCCAAGATGGGAGAACGGGAAAATGGGGTGGCCGGAATACCGCTGTCTCCCGCCCTCCTGCACATAAACAGTGCCCATGCAAACGTGCAAAAGCTAGCGTGTAGGAGGTCGCAGCGGGGCGGTGCCGATCGGAGGCATAGCGGACGTGGGAGGGTGAGTCAAACGTGTGACAACACAGTTGAGGATGTAATCATTTTAATCCTTTACAACATTATAATTGTTAAACTCGCCCCTGCACATGACATTTGCACATTCATTGGCATTGGTCTTCCTCTTCCTGTGCGTGTGCGGGTGTTCGTGTGTGGATGTGAATGTCTGCGTCTCTCGGGATGTGTGTATGAGAGGGGGGGGAGAGGGATGTTTGTGTGTGTGCGTGTGAGGAAGAGAAACATTGTGTATTTGTTATTACGTCCATACCTGTGTGTGCATGAAAGAGAGAGGGGACTGTGTATGTGTCATTGTCTGTGTATGCGCGTGTGTGTGTGTGTGTATTCTTGTGGAAGAGAGAGTGAGAGAGGGAGAGAGTGTGTGTGTCGGTGCATGTACATTTGTTTCTTTGTGTGAGTATTTTCATGTTTGTCTCTGTGCCTCGGCCTCTTTGTCTGTGTCGATGTATGCGAGAGAGAGAGAGAGAGAGAGAGAGAGAGAGAGAGAGAGAGAGAGAGAGAGAGAGAGAGAGAGAGAATAGAGAGAGAGAGAGAGAGAGAGAGAGAGAGAGAGAGAGAGAGAGAGAGTGTGTGTGTGTGTGTGTGTGTGTGTGTGTGTGTGTGTGTGTGTGTGAAAAATATGTATCATGACATGGGGGCACCATGGATTATCTTAATTATCACAAAAATAATTAGTAGTCATTAAGTAGTCTGGTCACAGCATGTGGTAACAGGTTGCAAGGTCAGACTCCTCGATGGTGCTGCTGCTCCAACTATAGTAGCACCGTTATGAATCGTCACTGTTGGTGTCATTGACAGATGACAGATGAGATTCATATATCGTATCTAATACTGCTGCTAGTACCCGTGTGATGTAGAAACGTACTAGTGGTGTCAGTACATATGGGTGTACTCCAACAAATGTTAAAACAACGCACGGTTCAAGAAGGTCTTCCATCCAATCTCGTCAAACACCAAAGCTTTTTCTTCGAAGTCACACTCCACAGCCACGCCCCACACCCCCAATCTGCAGCTGCCCCGGTCCGCAACTCTGTCAGCGTCCGGCACTCATTTTGTGCTGAATTTCAGCATATTGCAGAAATCTGTATTGCAATTCGTGTTGCGGCTGATTCAAAATATGCAGAACGATATAGGCCACCCCGTTTCAGAACTTGTTTGTTACACCTCACGGTCGGTTGTTGCCTCATCGCGTGTGTACGCCACGTAAAGCAATAGAGGTTTAGGAACATTGTCGGTTCGATAAAGGTCGTCAAGTGCCGGCCGATTTTTACCACTCGATGACATGGTGTACATGTTTGTGCGCGAGTTGGTAGTTGAGATGCACCGCTGTCCACCGTAGCGGCGGGTACTGTTCTGGCGCCCTAAACTTGGGATCCGCCGACGAGTGGCCCACAAAGGAAAATTAGCGTAGAACTTGCTTGTCAAAGCGCAACCTGCACCGAGGGTCATTTCAAACGGTTTAGGGAGCTCTGAAGGTGCAGGTGAAGCTAATACCACCTGCATGTGGGGGTGGCTGCGAGATTCCCACTAAAAACGGCAATACTCCACTGGCCCAACTAGTCGCCCAACTAGGATGCTGACCTCTGCTCCAACAATCCCTATCTTTTGTCTAGCCCGGCGGTTTTAGGGTGAGTATCGTGGTGTTGATAGCCCGAGACACAAAGTAACCAGTCACACCACGACGAACTGGCACTGACAGTGCAGTGGCAGTGAAAGGAAATAGCTACGCTCAAGCGCCGTTTTGATGCCTCTCAGACAATCCTTAGATATATATAGTACATGTTTCCTTTGTGGATCCTCTGCTTAACTATTTCTATTTACCTACTCGTGCTCTCTGTTTTTTATTATTTGCGGGTATTTTATGGCTGCGATTGTCGATTATCAAACTGTATTTATATTTATTGAGATATTCATATACATGTGTTAATATGTCAATTCGTTTGTACACTTGTCTGACTTACATTTCTTAGGTGCAATTGTCTCCATAATAGGACATTGTATCCGGTGCACATATTGTCTATGGGCATGTGAGAAAATTGTTTTTTAGATAGGTTTGTCTCTCACTCTCAAAACTTGCATTAGTGCGACTTGCAAACTATACATATGATTAGCCACAGTAACACCATAAGTATTTGTTTCATATGTTTGCCGAACCCCCTGCCCCTCTGTCCAATGCCCCCCATCCCTTTCTCACCGCCAGGGCCACACCGAGGCCGACCTGCGGGCGCACGAGCATAACGTGGCGAAAGCGGCGGCCAAACTAGCGAAAAATGAAAAATGGCGCGAGAGGGACAAGGACGGGCTGTTGTTGGAAAGACTGACGCCCATTCGCTCCGGCGGCACTTGGTCGTGGCGCTTTGCAAACTCGGAACTGGACTTATGTGGTAAGAGCGGCGCATTAGCCGACTTTGACGCGGCACCGACTGTGTGCATGCCTTGTTTGCGCCTCACAATCGTTTTAACCTTGTTTGTGCCATACCCTTTTGTAATCCCTCTTATTATCAGCTCAACGAATACTCTTACGCGTTATTTGTCCGTTCCCTCTCTATTTGTCCGTCACTTTGATGACTTTGCCCAGCGAAACGGCGCTAACCTTAGTTAATCAGCGCCTAAGTTGCCAATGCCATGATTACACAAACTGTGATAGACCCTTGTCGTGGATGATGTGTGCTTGATTACAATTCTCATTGCCTTGACCTTGTTCATGGACTCTCCCCAGTTTTGTTGTTATCGTACTATTACCGCCGCCGCCGTATATTCTGCCCAACGTCACTCATATGAAATGCGATAATGACTTGTGCGCTGTCCTTCCGTTCCAGATTGGAGACTGGGCGATGAGGCCGTCACCGCACTCGTCGCCCTTCTTCAGCCCTGCCCCCACCTCGACGGATCTTGGGAGGTGCTGCCGTCGCTGACGACGCTGAACCTTGACAGTGAGTGGCTGCGTTGCGCAATTTGTAATATTTTCAACTGATACATACCAACTCCCAATTTTCTAAGCTCAACATCGATACGCTCCTCCTCCGTCCCCTCCACTCTCCCGAATGCAAATCTCGAAGTACGCCCACCCACCCCACCACCGCTGACATCCATTTCAGCCGACTGACAACGAAAAATAGCAATTTCTCGGCCTTTCCGATGCGCCTTCGAAATGGAGCGCTTGATTCGAAATTTATTCAGTTGACGGTTGTGCAGCTGACACGCTGAAACACGAATCTTCCCGTTTCGCTCAACCTTTGCGTCATCCCCCCCTCATAACATCCCAACTGCGACAGCAACTTATTTTATGTTATTTCACTTTAATTTCAATCTGATTTTATCCAATCATAATTTGATTTTTCTGAAATCGAAATCTGCGAAGAACGCCCAGACTCCCCCCCATCTCATCCCACATTCTCACTTTTCAAGTCCACTTACTTTTTTAATTACCATTATAACTTGTTCGTTGTGAAATTTGATTCTGCGCAAAACCCAACGACTTCCTTCCATCCACCAGACCAGTGACTCGCCCCCCACCTCCCCCCCTCCCCCTCGTTCACCCGCGTCCAACATTGACATCGTCTCCTGTATTAGCAGCCAACCAAATCGGTGCTGCGGGAGCCGTTGCTGTGGCCGGGGCGTTGGAGCCGAGGAGGAATGGGGACGGCAGCTGGACGCCCTCCACCGCACTGACGGCGTTGGTTCTTGGAGGTGAGTGGGTTCTGATTTTGATGGTTGTGGCTGAGGAAGGCTGAGACTGCCCGTGTGTATATATTGTTGGTCGTCCAATACCTTTTCGCCTTCATAACCATCGCCCGTCCATCCGTCCGAATCAATTTATCAAATTATTCGCCCATTTGTTTTCATTTCCAGCTCCATCAACGGCCCACCCCACCACCGCTGACATTTTCTCGGCCTTCCCGATGCGCCTTTGAGTTGGAGCGCTTGATTCGAAATTCGCTCAATCGACGGTTGTGCACCTGACGATAAAACACGAATCTTCCCGAATCTTGGCTCAACCTTTGCACCATCCCTCCCCATACCATCCCAGCGACAACATTATATTTCATGTTGTTTTACTTTCATTTCAAAGATATTCAAACTCAAAGACCCTTAACCCTAAACCTGATTTTATGTACTCATAATTTGAGTTTTCTGAAATCGAAATCTGCGAAAGGGCCCTCACCTCGCTCTTAATTTGGACATTTGGATTTTTTTGTTTCATTCTAACTAACTGTTTTATGATTATATGTTGTTGATTCTGAAAACGAAATCTGCGAAGAACGCCCAGTGACTCTCCCCCCCCCCACCCTAACCCCAATCCGTCGTTCACCCACTTCCAACATTTATATCATCTCCTCCACATGCAGGCAACAAAATCGGCGATGCGGGAGCCGCTGCGGTGGCCGGGGCGTTGGAGCCGAGGAGGAATGGGGACGGCAGCTGGACGCCCTCCACCGCACTGACGAGGCTGTGGCTTGATCGTGAGTGGGCGCTGATTTTGATGGTTGTGACAGAGCAATGCTGAGGCTGCTCGTGTGTATCCATTGTTGGCAGCTGAAGACCTTCGTTCATCATATTATTCGCCCATTTGTTGCATAGTTTACTTTACAACCACATCCACCGGGGTGAGTGGGTGCTGTGTTTCGGTTGTCATTCAAACTTACGACTCGAGCATCCATTTCTTCAGCGGCTGTGCTTCCTCGGCTTTGTTGTTCACCACCCCCACCACTGCCTTGAAGACATCCATTTGAGCAGACTCACTACAAAAATAGGAGTGTCTCGGACCCTCCGATGCGCCTTTGAAATGGAGCGATGGGTTCGAAATCCACTCAGTCGACGGTTGTGCACCTGAAACTCCCAAAAGCGACTCTTCCCTTTTCGCTGAACCTTTGATTTGTCCCTTCACTGAATGCCATCGAAACGGACCATTCGCGGCTCGCTCTGATGTTTGTCGTATGAGACTCACCTTTTTGCCACCTTTCCACTGCTAACCACAAAAATAACAATGTGCCGTCGGTCAGCCGCCATTTGTCAAATAGAGGCCTGCGAACCCAAATCACAACACAATGGATTTGTTGACCGTAGTTGAGACTTGCTTCGGGGCTGCACTTCAGTTTAAAATAGAAGGTGTCATAGACACAAAGGCAATGGTTTTAACGATTTGTGAAATGAGGATTTATGTGGGCAAACCAAAAGGTCATGGTGCAGTCCGTGCGTGCATTGAAATCACGACGCCCTCCCTTATATATCCCCCGTATGTCGTTTGGCTTTCGGTATTGTTCCATCCTCTCACTTTCTTCGGGGGCTGCACTTCTGTTTATAATAAAAGTAGGTGTCATAGGCGATGGCTTAATTATTCACTAGAAAAGGATTTCTGTGGACAAACCATAGATAGGGTTAATGACGATGGTGCAGTCCGTGCGTGTGTTGAAATCTCTCATATATATCATTTGGCTTTCTGTCTTGTTCCATCCACTCACCCGTCAGCTATTCCTTCACAAAACAGCCCAGCGAAGCCCTCGCCATATGACCAACGTGGTTGGTCGATGGGGCGACTATGAAAATTAAAACACACCTTCCTTCATTATTTAAATATTGTTGTACATTTCCATGCATAATATCTTTCCTTGCCCAATCACGCATTGTGTTCCGCAACAGTTTTGTTGTTGATGCCGCTCACCGCCTCACACCTACCCCATGCTTCGCTCTGCTTACTGCAGGCAACCAAATCGGCGATACGGGAGCCGCTGCGGTGGCCGGGGCGTTGGAGCCGAGGAGGAATGGGGACGGCAGCTGGACGCCCTCCACCGCACTGACGGGGCTGGGTCTTGAATGTGAGTGGGTGCTGATTTTGATGGTTGTGACAGAGCAATGCTGAGGCTGCTCGTGTGTATCCATTGTTGGCAGTTGAATACCTTACTTCATCATATTATTCGTCCATTTGTTGCACAGTTTACTTTACAACCACATCCACCGGGGTGAGTAGGGGCTGTGTTTCGGTTGCCATTCAAGCTTACGACTCGAGCATCCATTAGCTCAACGGCTGTGCTTCCTCTCCTTTATTGTGCACCACCCCCACCACTGCTGACATTCATCTGAGTAGACTCACTACACAAACAGGAATTTCTCGGACTCTCCGATGCGCCTTTGAATTGGAGCGCTTGATTCGAAATTGACTCAGTCGACGGCGGTGCAGCTGAAACTCTCAAAAGGGACTTTCCAATTTCTCTTGGCCTTTGATTTATCTCTGCATTGAATGCCATCGAAATGGACCATTCGATATTCGCTCTGATGTTTGTCGTATGAGATGCACCTTCCTTGTTGCCCCCTTTCCACCGCTAACCACAAAAAAAACAATGTGCCGTCGGTCAGCCGCCATTTGTCGAATAGAGGCTTGTAAACCCAAATCACAACAGAGTTGATTTGTTGACCGTGGTCGAGACTTGCTTCGGGGGCTGCACTTGTGTTCAAAATAGAAGCAGGTGTCATAGCCACAAAGGCCATGGTTTTAACGATTTGCTGAAAATGGATTCCCGTGGGCAAACCATAGATAGGGTTAGTGACGATGGTGCAGTCCGTGCGTGTATCGATTCGAAATGGCTGACACGCTGAAACACGAATCTTCCCGTTTCGCTCAACCTTCTCATAACATCCCAGCGACATCAACATATTTTATGTTCTTTTACTTTCATTTTAACCATAGGAATTTTCGCCCACTCCCCCCCCCCCACCGGAACCACTCGTTACAGACATTTGGATTTTTTTCGTTTTAATTTAACTTAATGTCATGATTATATTCTGTTTATTCTGAAATTGATATCTGCGAACGCCCAGTGACCCCCCGACTCACCCCCTCCCAAGACAGAGCTGGGTCTTGGAGGTGATTGCGATGGTTGTGACAGAGGAAGAGTGAATCTGAATCAGCGGAAATTCTAAAACCCAACGACTCCCCCTCCCTCGTTCAACCACCTTTAATATTGATAACATGTCTCCTCTCTCGTTCACCCACTTCCATTATTGATACCATCTCCTCCACATGCAGTCAACCGTATCGGCGACGCGGGAGCCGCTGCGGTGGCCGGGGCGTTGGAGCCGAGGAGGAATGGGGACGGCTGCTGGACGCCCTCCACCGCACTTACGGGGTTGGGTTTTGGAGGTGAGTGGGCGCTGATTTTAATGGTTGTGACAGAGGAAGGCTGAGGCTGCTCTTGTGTATCCGTTGCTCGTCGTCCAATATCTTTTCGCCTCTATAAACATTGCCCGTCCGTCCAACTTAATTCATCACTAAATCGGCTATATTTTGCTAAATACGCCCTCTCCCCCCCCCCTCCCTCGTTGACCCGCGTCCGACGTTGATATCATCTCCTCTACATGCAGGCAACCAAATCGGCGATGCGGGAGCCGCTGCGGTGGCCGGGGCGTTGGAGCCGAGGAGGAATGGGGACGGCAGCTGGACGCCCTCCACCGCACTGACAGTGCTGTGGCTAGGAGGTGAGTGGGTGCTGATTTTGATGGTTGTGATAGCGGAAGAATTAGGTTGCTCGTGTGTATCCATTGCTGATCGACCAATACCTTTACCTTTAGGGCCTTGAACGTGAGGCTCTGATTTCGATGATTGTGACAGAGGAAGAATGAGACTGTTCGTGTGTATCCATTGTGTATCTATTCTATTCTTGATCGTACCTGTTCGCCTTCATAACCATCGTCACTCCGTCCAAATTGATTTATCAGTGATATCGGTTCCATTCTGTCCACTCATCCAATTTATAATCTCTCTATTGACTGAAGGGAACCAAATCGGCGATGCGGGGTGTTGGTGGTCAGACCTTTCGCCTTACATAAACAGCGCCCGTCGTGTCTCTCCGTCCCCTCAGTCCATATTCCCACTCTTTCCAACATAAATGTTGAGTACTTTGACTCAACACATATCCGACTTCATCACAGCTTGATAACAAAGACTATTGCGCAGTTCAAGTGCCTCGATTCGGCTATCTCCACAACACCGACCCCTTCCCCTCGACCCCCTCTCACCGCCAACGGAACGGGTCGCTCGCAAAAAGTAATGGAACTTTGCATTGCTAAAGCGCTCCCAAACCAAACAATTTTCACACAAAGATACTCTCATTCTTATAGTAATGAGTTGTTTTCACAGCTCCGCCCACAGTCCCCTCACTTCGAGGCGCGCCACCGACGAGAGATGGATATATGAGTGGGCATCTCATATATTTGAAAGAGCTGATTATTTTTCATGACCTTCCTATCTACATATCATTTATTATGTGGATTTTCCATTTGACACGTTTAACATACCAACCCTCTCACAATCATTCTCACTGCCATCCTCCTTCAGACAATTCACACTCTCCGTTCGCCTTTCTTTCCCTCTCCCTCATCACTCGCCCGCTGCCCTCTCTCCCCTCTCCATTATCATACCCCTTGCCCCGGTCACCCACCGGAGGCCACAATATGAAAATAGAGAACCGCGTCAGACTTTCCACCCAAAAAGAAATTACGTATTGAATAAAACCCCCAAAAATGCCCACTTAATGAAAAATGGCCAAACGAAGGAAGTAAACACGTTCAAATCTATTTCAGTAGATCATGGCTTTGAACATTGATCATTTGTAATCAAACAGTGACTGGGGGGTCAGGCTGCGGAATTTGGCTGACTGTAAGGGAGGGTGCATTTTATTACAAAAGAATGTCGCTGAATCTTGTTGTCTGACTGTACCGCTGTGTCGCTACCCACCTCGCTGACCCCAAATCTGCAGGGAACAACATTGGTAAAGAGGCAGAGAAGGCGGTGAGGGAGGCGGAGAAGGCGCACAACAGCCACCTGCCCCGCGGAATGAAGGAGCTTTATATTGGTATATAATTGAGTCAAGTGACTCGTGGACGGGAAGACCATAGCCGAGTGGTGCCATCCGATATCGACTCGGCGGTGGAGTGTGTCAAAGTTGCAAAACTGTCGAGGCGCCTCTTTAATTGTTTTAACGCCGTGTTTACAGTCCCTTCGCAATTGTCAAACTCCGCAATGACTCTGTGATTTACGAGTCTTTAGATCACCTCATTGGCGTTATGTTTTGTCACCATGCTATCCAGTGACGCTTTTCCAAGCTCACTGTTATGTCCATGCGCACTGAGTGCTAATCAAAGGGCCTTTCGGGCAATTACCGCCTACAACAAAATGACTCTTAGTTTTTCCAACTTCAGGCTTCCTATCGACAAATTACATCAGTGCCGAATGCGTGTCTGCGTGTTGCCGTGGCCGCCTTTTTTTTTTTTTTTTATTCCTAATTGCCGGTCGGGATGCGCCATCTTGCCATCTTTGAAGATGCGTCGATATAACGTATGTTAAAAGAGATATATAGCAAAAAGCGACGGCGGCAAGGCACCTCCGAACGGGACGGCTTCCGGAGTGTCTGCGTCTCTCGGGATGTGTGTGTGAAAGAGGGGGGGGTGGAGGGGGAGAGAGCTGTGTGTGTGTGTGTGTGTGTGTGTGTGTGTGTGTGTGTGTGTGTATGTGTGTGTGTGTGTGTGTGTGTGTGTGTGTTTGTGTGTGTGTGTGTGTGTGTGCGTGTGTGTGTGTGTGTGTGTGTGTGTGTTTGTGTGAGGAAGAGAAGCATTGTGTTTGTTTCGTTGTATTCATCTCTATGTGTGCGCGAAAGAGAGGGGATTGGGTGTGTGTCATTGTCTGTGTATGCGTGTGTGTGTGTTCGTATGGAAGAGAGAGAGGGAGAGTGAGTGTCGGTGTTTGTACACATGTTTCTGTGTGTGCGTATCTTCATGTTTGTCGCTGTGCCTCTGTGTTTGTATGTCCGCTTACTCAGATGACGCACTCGATGCTCACTGTTACAGCCAGCTTACTATGATAGTTGCTAGCGCGCTGGTGGACCTCTCGCGTGCTGGCAGCATTGATGGAGCAGATAATGTAATCATTATAATTGACTTTACATTTCCAAATTACATGTCCAAATTGCCGCCTAAACTTGACATAAGGCACATATACCGGTAGCAGTCGTCAACATCGCATACGCACGCGCGCGGGTGTGTATGTGTGTGGGTGCGTGTGTGTGTGTGTGTGTGTGTGTGTGTGTGTGTGTGTGTGTGTGTGTGTGTGTGTGTGTGTGTGTGTGTGTGTGTGTGTGTGTGTGTGTGTGTGCGTGTGTGTGTGTGTGTGTGTGCGTGTGTGTGTGTGTGTCTGTCTATTTGTGCGTCTGTGCGCGCGTCTGTATGTGCCTGTGTGAGCGAGAGGGGAAGTGCTGCTCCTGATTGAGTGAAAAAGAGAGGGCGTGTGCGGCTGTGCGCGAGAGATTTAAAGATAGGATGTGTATATGTGTGTGAGAGAAATATATAGAGCGTGTGAGAGAGGGAGCGTTAAAGTCTGTCTGTGCGTTTGTTTCTGTGTGCGGCTGTGTCGGACGCCTAGCGGCCTGAGCTTCCGCAAAAAGCACAACTTAGCGAGTGTTCCACTAGCTTAGAATGATCTAAGCCTGCAGGTTCGCAGTGGCATCTTACGCTGCCCGGCGTGAGAGCTTGCGTTGTTGTGGCTTCACCTGCTGCTCGAGGTGCTACCGCTCCACCGAGGGAATGCGTGTCTATGTCGCGCCCCGGCCGGCGTTGGTGCAGTTGGGGGCCTCCGTTTCTTGAAGCGACCGGGGCCACTATCACGCGCACGTATATTCGCATTCAACAAACATACCCTGCTCTGCTACTGGTCGGGTAGACTTCAGGGGCGGCGGCGACAGCAGCACCGACAGTGGCGTAATGGCGGGTAACTTATTGTCGGACGAGACGGCACGGCGGAAAGCCCGATACCCGACGTCGGGACGAACGAACACAGCGCGACACCGTCCCGCGCCCATACGTGCAACAATTGCTTACTTTTGATATGTGTTCCACCCTCGTTCGCACGGTTGCTGTCGAGTTGCGTGGAATCATGCGCTCAAACGCAAGAAGGTGGGATTACGTCGTGTATAAAGAGCATGTATTGGCGGTGTAATAGCTTTTTATATATTTACAATTTTCATCTGGACTGACTGAGTATTTGATGAGCCCTCGTAACACCTCTTTGTCGTGGTGTGTTACAGCAAAATATACTCATTGATGTTTTTTGCAGCTACATCATATTGATTGTTCATCCGCTGTTACTGCTACCAAAGTCGCCTTACGCTCACCTCTTTGTCTCGATACGTTCCAAGCATTCATGATGGTGTCACTCTTCATAACCCATGTCCGTGGCAAGCTCGACAGTGGGCTGTCGAAGGATGAGAGGGACATAGGGGTCCACCTCACAATCACTTCAGATGCATTTCGTCATCCATCGCCCCGGACATTCTCTATGAGCACTTTACCTGCAGCAGTCAAAATAGCGCCGCATTTGGTTACCCCTTTGACAATTTAATTAAGTTTCACATCTCCGCCACTACCTTTACTGTAGCTAATATGATGTATTGGGACATTTTGCATTCAGCACACATCGGCAATAGCTTTTCTTGTTTTGGAATTGATGGCCGGTAGTGCGCATATTTATCACGTGTCAACTACTTGATCACGCGACCGTCGTCAAGCAAATTGTTGGCGTAACTAATAATTGTTGCTAATATGGTTTATATAAATAGTTTCAGAGAGTGAGAGGGCGGAGATGTTGCAGAAGCGGCAGGGGATGGTGGCGAGGGAGGAGGAGAATAATCTTGAGAAGAAATGACAAAGTGACTGGTCTCCATCATGGCACCCACATGGTAAATCATTGACTACTTTTGTTTGTGTGTGTGGGTGTGTGGGTGTAAGTGTGTGTGTGTGTGTGTGTGTTTGTGTGTGTGTGTCTGTGGGTGAGTGTGTGTGTGTGTGTGTGTGTGTGTGTGTGTGTGAGTGTGTGTGTGTGTGTGTGTGTGTGTGTGTGTGTGTGTGTGTGTATGTGTGTGTGTGTGTGTGTGTGTGTGTGTGTGTGTGTGTGTGTGTGTGTGTGTGTGTGTGTGTGTGTGTGTGTGTGTGTGTGTGTGTGTGTGTGTGTGTGTTTGTATCTGATATTGGATATACAGTTTGATATATGGGCGGCATGATTACAATTTAGTCTGATTTCTTGGAAGAGGGGTCATAACTATATGAAAAAAAACTACTCTATGCCGTATGT
>JAPMLY010001007.1:0-10000 GCA_026401115.1 Tetraselmis chui
CTAGACGTAACTTTTTACACACGCAACTGACTGTCTGGACCCTCTGCAACTGTCTTGTTTACCAGGCCGTGCGCTTACGAAGTCCACTTTTAGCGGCGTGTCCGTCTCTGCCCGCGCCGCTGTCGCACGCAGCAGCAGGGCTGGCGTCAGAGTGGAAGCTGTCGCTCGCCCCTCTGTCTCCGCTGCCTCCACCAACCTGGACCCCATTGAATCGTGAGCCCCCCCTTCCCCAAAGTATTGCATGGAGTGGCGTCACGTACGCTCGCCAGTAGGGCTTGCAGGCTCATCACACATTTCATTCAGCCTTTATGCCTCTTCAGCCTTTTGTTTCGACTATCTTTGACACCTCTTATTTGGAAATCGCCAAATACCTGCACAGAGTAAAGCAAAATCACGTATGCTCTTCAGTATGGCTTGCTGGCTATTCACAGATTTCAAACTTTATGCCTGGTCAGCCTGTCTTTCTCATATCATCTCTTCAGCAACCACCACATCCATGCACAGTGTAACATCACGTATGCTCTTCATTATGGCTTACATGCTCGTCGCATATTTTTACCTGTATTATGCCGTATCTTTCTCATATCATCGCTGACAATTATTTTGATGTTGTCTTGCAGTGCGGTCGCCAAGGTTGTTGGTCCCGACAACGCCCCCTCCGTAGTCACCATCGGGTTCATCGCTTTCTGGTGAGTGGGGCTTAACAACCTGACGGCCATTCTGTGATTAGCAGACAATATACTGCAGATGAAATCGGACGGGACGGGGAGGGGGGGAAAGGGGATACACGTGAAGTGCCAGTGGACACTGCCATCCTAGGTTGGCAGCTGGGAACCGTCTGATGTGTTGATTAGGTCCTAACGGCCTTGCGTTTGCTGCACGGACAGGTACGCGCTGACATTGGGTTCAACCTAATCAACAAGTCCATCTTCAACTACTTCCCCTTTCCATGGACCGTTCTCCACCGTCCACGTCTGTGGTGGGCGCTCTCTACTGCTGTGTGGCGTATCTGGTTGGCGCGAAGAAGGCATCCTTCGAGAGGGTAAGTGCGCAGGGATGTGGATGAGTGCCCAGATGTTGGACGGAAGCAGGCGCTACTGAACATAGGTGGTGGGACTTTGGAACTGAGTATCAATGTGTGCGTTCGGTGTGTGCAGCCCATTACCAAGGATGAGTTCAAGCTCATCTTCCCTCCCGCCTTCATGCACGCCGCTGGTCACGTGGCAGCCAACCTGTCCTTCGCGGCCGTGGCCATCTCCCTGACGCACACAGTCAAGACTCTGGAGCCCGTATTCAACGTGGCACTGTCTTACATCTTCATGGGCACCGTCACCCCGCCCACTGTCCTGCTAACCCTTATTCCTATCATGGTAAAGCCCCCTCCCCCCCCCCCCCCCCCACCCTTCTATCCACACTTATCTTTTTAACTCGCCTTTTGTCCACCCACCCTGTCCCCTCTCTCTCTCTCTCTCTCTCTCTCTCTCTCTCTCTCTCTCTCTCTCTCTCTCCCAACCCTTTCTCTCTTTCTCTTTCCCTCTATCTCTCTTTATTTCCCTTCCTCTCCCTCCCCCCTTCTCTACCGTTCTCATTACTCCCTCTACTCTCCCTCCTTTCTCTCTCTCCCTTCTCTCCGCCTTTTTCCCTTTGCATGTCCCCTTCTCTACCCCCCTTTCCCTCCAACTCCCACTCTCACTCCCCTCCCCCCCCCGCTTCTCCCTCTTCGTCTCTTCCTTCTTCTTCGTCGCTCCTCACCCCCATATGTCACTATTTTTCTCGTTATCTTTCCCTCCCCCTCTCCCTAATCTCCCTCTCCCCTTCTCTCCACTTCTTCTGCATTCCTTATGTTGTGTTTTGTAAAAAAGCCTTGCTCCGATGCGTCCCTAGAGGGGGAACTCCACTCTCCGCACCCCCCGCGCGTTACCGCGCGCTCTGCAGTCTCCTTCGCTATTTCCATATGTCTTGCTTACGCGCACCTCACTCGCTACACCCAAAATAATTGCCGCGCTGAGCGTCATCTGTGAACGGTGAAGAACACTTTTTCAGGCTTTGAAGTTTTACGAAGCATCGAGGCGCTAGGGGGTGAGGTTTCCACCTCTATCGCCGGAAGAGCCCGTATCAGTTGTACCACACTGCCGCAATATGCCCTACGCAGTCCGCGCCTCGGTGTGGGCATCGACGGCCCTGCGACCCACCCGGTGAGCTGTACACGCCACTTCCACTGAGTCATAATATCTGTGACGAGCAAGGGAGGAAGAGAAAGGGGGTGGCGGGGGGGCTGTGGATTCTCTGATTGTGTGTATTTACCTTGCCCGTGTCGTGCGTTTGGCAGTCGACAGAATGGACAACCTTCGGGTCGCGGGCCGATACACAGCGGCCTTCATCCGCCGCACCGCCAGCCGTCGCAAATGCTCAGGTGCGATGCCGAGTTGTTGCATGAAAAAAATATTTACTCTGAGTTGATGCTGAGTACATATTGTGGTGGTGATTGTCACGCGGCGCATTGGCGACAGAGGTACGATGCTGCGGGAGACTCGGGGGCGGCGGCAGTCGCGGGTAGTTGGTGGCCGCTCCCGTCTGTGCTGCGCGGCGTCCACGGGGAAGGACCTCTACGGAGTGTTGGGCGTCAGCGCTGACGCGGACTTGAAACAAATAAAGCAGGCGTACCGTCAGAAGGCCAAGAAGCTTCACCCAGACGTCAACAAGGCGAAGGACGCGCAAGAGCGCTTCCTGGAGTGCAAAATGGCATATCAGGTGTGACACGCGGCGGTGTTTACTATTTACCGAAAAGAGGTGGGCGATGCGGGGACTTGTGCCAAATATTGGACGTGAAACGAAGGGAGGGTCTGGTAGCTGAGAAACAATATGTTGGATCCGTGTTGTAGGTGCTGTCAGATTCTAAGAGCCGGACGGAGTATGACCGAAAGCGACGAGGGAGTGGGTACGCGGGTGCCGGCAGTTCCTCGTCCAGTGGGTGGGGTGGCTTTGGGATGGGGGACGACTTTTGGCGCGCGGCGGCCTCTGGCAACGGCTACCAGCGGCGAAGGCAGCCGGAGGAAGATTTTTACGGCTTCGAGGACTTCTTCCGGGACTTGGACAAGGAGTTGGACGGAGCGACAAAGGACGGCGCATCGCTGTTCAGCTCGCTGGCCAACGACTTGGTGGAGTTTCTGGAGGAGGGCCTGAAGGACCTGGAGAGCGAGCTGGCGGATGTATCGGACGACTTCGACGCCATGGCGCAGGACATCAGTCGAAAGTACTCGAAATACACTTACGATCCCAAAACAGGCTCGGGCAGCTGGGGCGCCACTGGCCAGAGCTCCAAGGGCACTTCCGGAGCTAAGCCCCCGCCGCAGGTAGCCCCCACGCGAATCCACTATCGGTTTGTGTCGGGCAGAGGAGGGTGTGTGTGTATGGGTGATTGGGTTGGGGGCTGTATGTGTGTATGGGTGAGTGTGTGTCTTGACGGAAAAGGTGAAGCTCATGCATTTTCCTCTTTGACATTGTGTGTATCGCTATGTGTGCGTTCCAGTCGGGTTCCACTGACGATGACATCGACGAGACGCTTGCCGAGATGAAGAAGAGGATGGGTTTGTAGAGGCGGCTACGGGTGCTGCTCGTCAAGCCCCTTCCGAGATAAAGGAGAGGATTGGGTTGGCAATGGAAGTTGAGCGTGACACGTCAACAAGCACCTAAATTGAAACCCCTAATAATGACACCCTATCTTGCGACTTATTATAGTCGATATGGTAAACTGAACCCAACAACCCACTCCCACGGTCAGGCAAGGCACTATTCGCTGTCGCCTTTCCTCGCTTACACACAGCGGGCTGGTCTGCAGCCAAATGGGGGTGTATTGGGTAAATGGTGTAAAGACACCAGAGGTTACAACATTTTCTTTTCTGTCTGTTGGCCCCAATTGAATTTGAAATCTGCGGCAACGGCTACTGCTATTTATGTGAAAGGAGGCGGCGGAATAGGCGCTCGACGGGGAGGGGAGGTGGAACCCCGTCGACTTAAGCGGACTTGGGCTCGTCCTTGGGCTTGGCGTGGGCGGCCTTGGTGGCCTCCGTGTACAGGTATGTACCGAGGAGGGCCACGGCGGTACCAATCTTGGTCTTCATGGTGAGCGGGGTGCCGAAGAAGAGGACAGAGGTGACGATGATAGCCACGCGCTTTACAACGTTGCACACGCCGTGCGACACGGGGGTGACGCGGCCGAGGGTGTTGAAGGCAAACTGGTTGTACAAGTGGTACAGTAGGCCCACCGCCACCAGGTTGAGCCAGAACGTCTGGGCGCCCACCTTGGCGATGGCGGCGTCGATGCCCGCCTGCAGCTTCGGGCCCTCAAAGTAAAGGGCACCTGGGATGCAGATGAAGCAGGAAATGAGGGTTGTCCAGGCGTAGATGCCTGTGGAGCCCAACGACTTGATGTTCTTCATGTTCCTGCAGTCACAAGAGTAAACGTCAGAAGTCTCCGTGATGCATTAGATGTCATGAGTCACATACCCAAATTACCGCCACAGTCCATCAACCCCCACACCCAACGGACCTCGACCTTTTCGCCCACCCCGAAACAACAAAAACATCGTGATCGAAGCTTCTTCATCAATGAGAGGGAAGGGGGGGGGGAGGCTCTTACTGCTTGGACAGGACGGCCCGGAAGCCGAAGGTCAAGTTGGAAATCATGGCGGTGTTGAATCCCTGCCAGTTGAAGCTCAGGTCGGCCGCAGACGCGTAAGACACACCCGCCTGCGAATCAAAACACAGGCAGAGTGTTCACAGCTAACAAACTTTCAAGAGACGGGGAAGGTAGGAGTGCAAACTACAGAAGATCCAAAGAGCGCGTGTGTGTGGGTGTGTGTGCTTCGTAGGAATGTGTTGCTTCACAGGGATGGGGGGGGGGGGGGGGGGGGGGGGGGAGGGGGCTTTACCATGATAGGAATAAGGGTTAGCAGGACAGTGGGCGGGGTGACGGTGCCCATGAAGATGTAAGACAGTGCCACGTTGAATACGGGCTCCAGAGTCTTGACTGTGTGCGTCAGGGAGATGGCCACGGCCGCGAAGGACAGGTTGGCTGCCACGTGACCAGCGGCGTGCATGAAGGCGGGAGGGAAGATGAGCTTGAACTCATCCTTGGTAATGGGCTGCACACACCGAACGCACACATTGATACTCAGTTCCAAAGTCCACCACCTATGTTCAGTAGCGCCTGCTTCCGTCCAACATCTGGGCACTCATCCACATCCCTGCGCACTTACCCTCTCGAAGGATGCCTTCTTCGCGCCAACCAGATACGCCACACAGCAGTAGAGAGCGCCCACCACGACGTGGACGGTGGAGACGGTCCATGGAAAGGGGAAGTAGTTGAAGATGGACTTGTTGATTAGGTTGAACCCAATGTTCAGCGCGTACCTGTCCGTGCAGCAAACGCAAGGCCGTTAGGACCTAATCAACACATCAGACGGTTCCCAGCTGCCAACCTAGGATGGCAGTGTCCACTGGCACTTCACGTGTATCCCCTTTCCCCCCCTCCCCGTCCCGTCCGATTTCATCTGCAGTATATTGTCTGCTAATCACAGAATGGCCGTCAGGTTGTTAAGCCCCACTCACCAGAAAGCGATGAACCCGATGGTGACTACGGAGGGGGCGTTGTCGGGACCAACAACCTTGGCGACCGCACTGCAAGACAACATCAAAATAATTGTCAGCGATGATATGAGAAAGATACGGCATAATACAGGTAAAAATATGCGACGAGCATGTAAGCCATAATGAAGAGCATACGTGATGTTACACTGTGCATGGATGTGGTGGTTGCTGAAGAGATGATATGAGAAAGACAGGCCTGACCAGGCATAAAGTTTGAAATCTGTGAATAGCCAGCAAGCCATACTGAAGAGCATACGTGATTTTGCTTTACTCTGTGCAGGTATTTGGCGATTTCCAAATAAGAGGTGTCAAAGATAGTCGAAACAAAAGGCTGAAGAGGCATAAAGGCTGAATGAAATGTGTGATGAGCCTGCAAGCCCTACTGGCGAGCGTACGTGACGCCACTCCATGCAATACTTTGGGGAAGGGGGGGCTCACGATTCAATGGGGTCCAGGTTGGTGGAGGCAGCGGAGACAGAGGGGCGAGCGACAGCTTCCACTCTGACGGCAGCCCTGCTGCTGCGTGCGACAGCGGCGCGGGCAGAGACGGACACGCCGCTAAAAGTGGACTTCGTAAGCCGCACGGCCTGGTAAACAAGACAGTTGCAGAGGGTCCAGACAGTCAGTTGCGTGTGTAAAAAGTTACGTCTAGTTTTCAGCGACCAACAAGACGAGCTCTGTCCAAAACCTAATTTCCACACCAACTTTCGAGCTTCGTAGAGTAATGATGCCAGGTTGGCAAACCGGCCAATAAGGGCTACGTCGCCTTGCTGAACAAGTTTCATCACTCGCGAGCGAAACAACCTCTTGAAGCACAAGTTCACCCTCAAGCGCGACTCCTATTGATTTGGCTCGCATCCCTTACATGGCGACAAAGGGTTTCGCGGTAGTATTCGACTATACCACATAGCGATGCGCCCGACCGGTTTCACGTGACAACAACCATACTACGCCCGCGTGCGAGAGTCGTTGCTAAGCCTAGGACCGCGGCGCCGATTCTTGCAAACATACTTACCCGCTGACGTTGTACACGAAGCGAAAAAGGTTTGCTGGGTGGGATGACAAGGCACTGGTCGTTGGAAGAAAGTGAGCGACAGCGCAGCATGACGTAAACCGCCAGCGCGGCAAAAACCTAAGTTGAGCATCTCAAACCCCTAGATATGAAGAATATTCCTTTTTCCATACTGCAGCAGCTCGCTCTCAGATTCTCTGAGAATGAGACTTTCGCAAGAAGCGTCAAGGTGGCGCGGACGAGAGGACCCTTGCTCTGGACACTGGAGCTATCGCAGCTTGTGCCTTTAGGTTCGGTGCGAGGGTACATTTTCCGCGCAAGATGATGTCAGACAGTTGCAGCTGTGGCGCTACATACTATTGGCCGTACCAGGCAACCCAGCTCCACAACTTGAACGAAATCCGATTCGACCGACACGAAATAGGTTTATAAGGAATAGTGTTGCCGTAAGGACTTGTGAGATTGTAAGCTCGCGGGGTTGGTGGTGGACTGGCGGGTGACAATGATGGGATCACCTAATTTCAGAGCGTCGGTACACTACGTGTATTATATGGGTGTATATTTCGCGTTGTGCCGTGCCTTGCTCTCGGAGCTGATATTCCCACGGCACATTGGCGGGCTCACCTTGATGGCGCACGGGGCCGGCGCAACAGTGGCGCGTGAGGCAGTAGGGCCAACCCTTCGCAGGGAAGCCGCCGGCATCGGCATGGTTGCAGTCATCGTAGCCATGATTCCTGCGTATGAGTTTCGTTATCAGGCTTGTAGGTGACTGAGCGAGGACACAGCGTTGGGTGTGAAAATGATGGTGGACTGGCGTGCGAGGGTGAAAGGTCTTGAGGTAATGTGCGCGACAATCAATTAGTGCTCCAAATGGGCGGCGGTCTGATCTCACCATCATCGTCCTTCGATTCCGCGCGCGGCGGTTAAGGATTAATTTATTATTAATGTTGTAATACTGAGATAAGTACAGCGACTACGGGTACGCGTCCGGGTACTGGTACTGACTACTGACCATGATACGCTACAGATATGGAGTAATAGTTAGATAAGGAGTACCTGTCGCCAGTACCTGTACCTTATTAAATCAGGCCACGCCAAGCTTTTAGTACACTAGTAGAGTTTCCTATCGCGCCCGGGATGATATTTTAACTTTAAACAGACGCGACGATAGTATATGACAGATCACATGCACAAAGACTCTGTACCTCGTACAGTTCTTTTGAAAAGCCAAAGGCGCACCGCGTGCATCGGAGACGATCGATGCGCAGATGCAAGCCAGCGCCAGCGACGCAGCTGGCCGCGGGTTGCTCAACACCGGAACTTCAACACACGACGTCGTCACAACGAACAGTCTATCCTCGAACTCAGGTGGTGAGAAGAAGTCGTGACTGTCCAATACAATCCAGCTTAGTGCTTGAGGTGCGGCCGGCTGAACACCTATCCTCGTGTTTCGCGTGTTTTGGTTTGCTGTTGACGACTTGCCTCGGACATGCATATCTCTCGCTGCCGCGGCGACTCTGCAGTTATTTCAGGTCTCCGCATGTCATCAGCGCAGCGAGTAGGGCAGCGGTGCTGGGGCAGCTGCCACAACCCAGCCAGCACGCGTATAGCCGCACTTCACGTATGACTGAAGTCGAGTTTAATTTTCGCTGGGAACGGGAAATTCGCTAGGTAGCGAGCTGTCTGAGCTCCCGAAGCGGGGCCGCGTCACCCCATATGCTTAACAGCTGGCGGCGTGTGTTTTTGTTCTGTCCTTACCCTCTTTCGCTCTTTCTCAACCGTGCTCTCGTTATCAGTTACGCGGCGACATGAAGAATAGTGAAGCGAGGATGGCTGTTTCGTAAAGACATAACCGATACTCCAGTCCCCTAGCGCGACTGTCGCGCGCTCGCCACAAGTTAATTTTGCGTACTCCCCGAAGAACGGCTGTCACCTGAAGCACTTCTGTTACAACCACCATACGCACAGAGCACTTATCCTACATGTGGTTGGATTTCTGAATCACTAAAGCCTCTGAATGTGCTGTTTCCTCAGATATGTCTGAAACAAAGAAGGAGTCATTCCGGAAGTACCTGGAGGCGTCTGGTGTCATTGACTCCCTGACGAAAGGTGCGCCTTTCTTTCCACTTTTGCCTCGAAAGTGTTAATGCAGTGCTTTTATTGAGGTCATCACAGATGGGTATTTGCACTGTGCAACTGAAGCATATTCTACACCTATGGACACGGGTGCAGTGCTGGTGGGGCTGTATGAGGAGCCCGAGAAACCTGCCAATGCGATGGACACGATTGTAAAGCTTTTGGGTGCGCCTTCGGTCGATGAGTACAACGCGCTGATGGCAGAGAGAGATGAGCTGCAGGAAAGATTGAGACAAGTAGAGGATGAACTAGCACAAATTAAGGGTGAGGCGCAGTGAGGGGATTAAGTGTTGAGGCGATGCTCAGGGTGAATATGCCCTAGCACAACCACGCCACAGCGTCAGGCCTGATGTTCTGTCTCAGTTCCGTTCGGGGCACTGGCTGTGTCACTTCAAACTCACAGCGCAGCACCGCCTGTCTTAGCAAGGACATGCTAAGCATCCTCACGTCATGGGCCTGATTTATCTACACTAAGCAGTCACACACGGCCTGCGGCGCACCGTGTCTAACACCGCTGCCATTGTAACATATCGTCTTTCACGTCTATGCTTTCGTTTTGGGAATCAGTTTATTGGTTTGCAAGCGACAGTGGTAGACTGGCCAGTGGATTCGATCAAAAGCATGGCTCGGTCCAGCCATCTGTACTCTCCCCACACACCATTGCAATCCATCGCCGTACTTCCATTGTCCTTTGCATTGATGGGGCCGAAAGTTGGCTATGGAGTCCATGTTAAAGCAGCATGAGCTACGGGGGCCAACGTCTTGCAAGTTATCACGCGCAATCAGGTTTCGAACATACGTTTCACACAACTGCAGGATTTGGCACTGCACTTGAAGTCTCAACCCATTCGCAACGCAGTATCACAATGCAAGTTAAGGGAGGTCACGCACAAATCTACCGATAAGCCAGCAGCTCCCATTCACTCCGCTCCCCCATTGGCGAGCTGCATAATTAAACATGGCTCCTGCTCGTGTCATTCATTCTTCTGCTTGGACTTCAGCAGCAAGTGATAGTCCCGCTTGTCCTGCAAGCTAGAAGTGGTGGCCTCCAGCAAACACTGTAGCCTCTGTGGACGAAAAACAAGCCATGAGTACCCCAAGCTGCTCGCGACAATGCCCTTTCCTCACATAACGGCGGAGTAGCCCCTTACAGATAAATCCCCAACCCTAAGCGCACAACGAAAGCAAGGAAAATCCCTCAAC